>VWZL01004025.1:518505-576167 GCA_013396915.1 Stercorarius parasiticus
TTTTGATGGCTGAATAAGTCAAAGGTATATTTAGATGACAGAAAATGAAAATAAACCATTTTTCAATATTCTGTTTGAAACGAGTATCAAAAAATGTAAAGAACACTTTATCTTGCTGCGTATCACTGATGGGTGATTAGATTTTTTTTTTTTTTAAATATTTTTTTTTTTGTAATGAATGAACTTGACACAGTGATAAGTGGGATCAATTTGAGAGTGTGATTTCAAGGTTTTCTTCCTTAGCCTGAAAGGAATCTTTAGGAACAATATTTATCCATTTTTTTGAAGTGAGAGAAGCAGTTTTAGCAGACAGACTGAAACTTCCTCATAGCTTTATGGATGATGACGTATGAGAAAGAGGTTCAAGAGCATCCCTGAGACATCAGTTGGGAAAGCTATGAAGCAGGGTAGAAGACAGGGTTATGGAACCAGGAGCAACCTATGAGGAGACTCATAGGCTGCTACATTAGTACAATGGAAAAATAGAATTCTTATCATACTGGAAAAACCAAGCTTAGGAATTTACCACTCACCTGTTTGGAAGAATGGCATACACAGAAGCTACTAAAATGCATGCAGTTAGTGATGCAGATTACAGTCCCAATGGCTACATTAAGTTATATCAAACATATAAAGTTTGCCAATTTATTTGACTGTCAGGTACTGACTTCAAAACGTGTCCAGGGTTTTTCCATGAAACTCCTCCTTCACTTGAAGAAGCAGAGTTAAAAGTGTGCAACAGATTCTGAGGAGGACTAATTTGTTTGTTCGTTTGTTGAAAACTGAAAACTCCGCTTCTGCCTCTGGCAGGCAACAAAACCTGAGCTGGTTGCTGTGTTTTTTAAGCTAGTAAGTAGCAAAATACCATTTCTTCCTCCTATCTAAAAATACATTCATTTAGGTCTCAAATGGTAAAAAATAAGATATGTAATGTTTATTCAAAGTTCTCTCTACTTTTATTGTAAATCAATATGACAATGTGTTCCATTTTTTTCCTTTAGTTTCAACAAACAAGAAAACCAGGCAAACAACAGAGGGACATACAAACCCACATTTTTCCCTCATGGGTAAAAATTCTGAAAATTTGACATGATTAAAAGAAATTAATGGATGTATTGTGCAATGTAACTGTTGCTCTTGCTGACTACATTGAAATCAGCATTTCAAATATTCTAGAGTCAGCAACATTCAATACATTTCGACACACTCACATGTGCTAAACACATGGGAATTCACTGATGGACATTGAGAAATACACTGAACAAGGACAAGTGGAACTTCTGGAATGGGTGCAATGCACACTGTAGAGCAGATACTCAAGTCAGTTGTGCAACTGATTACAGATCTCTCATATATTGCCTATTTTGGCAACTTTACAGTCTCATTAGACTGCCGTAAGATCTACAACAGAAGGTAACAGATCACCAGTGAAAGCTAACCAGAATGCACCAATAATTTGACCTTGCCACCTTCTCTTGTTTTCTTGTGCCTTCCTTCAAGCCTGGTATGTACGAGTATCAGCTAAGACTCTGTTCCACACTATTTCTGTTGTGTACCAAAAACTTGTCTCTAGGAAATGGAAAGGAATATGGCTAAGAGTGTCCTGTGAACTTAGGGTCGCACACCTGGCCACTTTTGCATTTGGTAATTAAATTTTCCTTAAAAAAAACCCCAACCCTAAAGCTCTTTCCTGCATTTCATTTTGCTTGTACTTTGTCTTACCTTTGCAGCCATGTGGACAAACTGTGCTGCTTACAGCTGCTTGGCAGAATACCTCCTGAGTACAACAGGCCAACCAATAAGAGAGGCTGCCCTGACAAGACAGATACAGTACGAGACTGAAAAAGTTTTTGACAAGAATTGTTAGCATTTTGTCCTGAGCATTATATGTGAATATTGGAGCAGGAAAGCATGTATCCCAAAGAACAAGTTATAGCAATTCCTGAACCTTCAGCTGAGAGAATTGTGAAAGTCAGGCAGCGGAAAAACTGCCTTCTGCTAGACAAATCAGAGTCTGGCTCACCAGGAACATGGACTGAAAGATGCATCTGGAAATCACGCTTCATTTAATTCCACTAAGCAAAGCTCCTTAAGAATGCATTCCCCATTCCAGCTCATGTTTGGTCCCTGCTACTTCTTCGCCCCTGGTTACATGCTGTTTGGTCTGAATCTTCCAGGGAAAAGAGCTTGCGTGCATATGAAAAGCACAAATTATGTTGCTACAGGTTGCCAAAGAGATATTTTTCCACTGACTTCTGTCTCGTTTAATTGTTGAAGTGAATTTTCTGAGCTGATTCAATGTTACTGGGGAGAGAAATACATGATTTTCATGGTGACTTTTGTTTTTTTTTTTTTTTCTTTAATCTGATCTATAGT
This sequence comes from Stercorarius parasiticus, assembly GCA_013396915.1. NCBI lineage: Eukaryota > Metazoa > Chordata > Aves > Charadriiformes > Stercorariidae > Stercorarius > Stercorarius parasiticus. Next base: position 520,882 of record VWZL01004025.1, read on the forward strand.
ATTGTGTTATTTTACTGCAAGTACAGCTTGTTTGTTTTCATTTCCTTATTTTGGAGCATATTCTGTCCATCCCTTCCATAGCTACAGGGTGGGGAACACAAGCTGTTTTCCTGGCCTTTCACAATACAGGTGGAATTATACACTTTAACTTAAGCAGAAATTTATATGTGATAGTGTTGAATAGAAATGGAGTGTTGGAGAAACTCAAAGAAGCAATGTAGCTCTTGCTCTGGAACTAAAATATGCCTGCACATTTCTTCAACCCTAAAACCTGCACATATGGTATTACCTAAATTGTAGGTGGAAGAAGATTTTAAATTTTATTAATAAAGATTTTTGCACTGATAAGTGATGCATTTAAGAAAGCAAACTCCAGGTCTCATATGGGAAGGATTAAAGCCTAATATGAAAAAAACTCTCTAGGTTGGTCTAGAGCTGTGATCCTCATATTGATTTGTAAAGCCATGGTAACTAGTTTGTGTCTGCCCTGCAGAACTATTTTAAGCACTAAACCACCTACATTTTAATTATATTTCATTGACGTTAATTGCAGTGTAAAGTTGGACAGTGATGCATGAAAAATATTGAGGTTTAAGAATGATGTTGGTGCAGACTATTTGGAAGCCATTGGTCAAAAAATCAAGTTAATTACCGAGGTTAAGTGAAGTTCAAGTACCTTTGGCTATTAAATCTGAAAAGTGACCATGTAGCTGATACTGCAACATTTTGATTCCATAATGTTTTGATTTAACCCCAGCAGGCGGCTCAGCCCCACACAACTGCTCACCACTTCCCCCCACTGGGAGTGGGGAGAGAATTGGAAGGGTAAAAGTGAGAAAACTTCTGGGTTGAGATAGAGACAGTTTCATAGGCAAAGCAAAAGCTGCGCAAGCAAGCAAAGCAAAAAAGGAATTGTCAGGCAGGTGTGAAGCCATTTCCAGGAAAGCATGGCTTCATCATGTGTTTCTTGGGAAGACAAATGCCGTAACTCCAAACATCCCCCCTTCCTCCCTCTTCCCCACAGCTTTTTATTGCTCAGGAGGGTGGAATATGGTCTGGAATATCCCTTGGGTCAGTTGGGGTCAGCTGTTCCAGCTGTGTCCCTTCCCAGATTCTTGTGCACCCTCAGCCTGCTTGCTGGGTGGGGCAGTGTGAGAAACAGAAAATGCTTTGATGCTGCGGAAGCACTGCTCAGCAATAGCTAAAACATGGGTGCTTATCAACATTGTTTTGGTCACAAATACAAAGCATAGCACTATATGACCTGCGATAAAGAAAATTAACTCTGTCCCAGCCAAAACATGCACGCATGTTCTTTGCCATATAAGAAGCATGTTGTTCAGAATTTAGGGACTAGTTATTGATGAACATTATTGTAGTTGACAGATACAAAATAATTGGTTTAATTTAAGTCTTCAAGTTCTTTACTCTCTAAAATTTTGCTTTTATGCATAGGTGTAAAAAAACAGCAGGAAATGACTTGTCTGTTTCCAACAGAGAAACCTGCATACACACAAGTGTTCAACAGGTTAGTCTGTACCTCTGAGGAGGCACTTTCTTTTGCCAAAGGTTTTAAATAAAAACTTCTTCTAAAACAAAGACAGTCATGCAAGTGGATGTCATAGACCAAAGTAATTTCACATCTTTAATCATCCTGGATATATCATTTTAAGAGGCAGCTATCAAATGGTGACCACGTACAAACTCTTGTATCATGAAAATTCTCTTCTGTATGCTCAATATTAGTGTGCTGTATTTTAGGAACAGTACCATATTGAAACATGATACGTTCATTAATACAGGAGTAAGGCTTCCAAAAATTTCAGTTCTCTGCTAACAGTAACAGAGCTGGCAAAAAAAAAAAAAAGAGTATTCTAGTATTCTTATTTTCTTGTCCTACAGAAAATGTTATCAATATTTACACATTATACCCATATTTTTTCTTAATGTACCTTCAAATAGTTTGTCAAAAGTTAAAATAACATATTATATTTAATGACATATAATGCAATGATATTTTTAGAATGTTTTTACCCCTCTGTACTTGTGAACAGGAATGCTGACACTATCAAAGGCCCTGGCTATAGCATATTATATGTGGGAGATACTCTTAACTCTTAACAACTCTTAACAAGAAGGAAAACAGAGACACTAAAAGAGGGAACTACAGCCTTCCCTTAGAAGATGACATTCCAGTATTTCTAAATCAAGGTATGCACATTCAGACTACTATTATCTTAATAGAAAGTCCCAGTGTTTTCAACAATAATAAAATATCTTCAAATAATTTTAGATTTTCACACATTTTTTGAACGGAAAAGTTTGGAAAGAAATTAAATTCCTGGGATACTTTGGAAAGATTGATTACTCAAAATATGTCAATATTTTAAAACCCAAAATTCCTCACAATATGTCTATTTAGCTTGAAAAATAAATAATTTTAAATGTCTGAAATTTTACTTAGTGTTGAAGATGTATGAAATTGCCATTGAAATCAGCATTTCAGAGATTAAATTAAAATAGGATAGTTGCTGGAGGTCTTTATTTCAGATCCTAAAGTCCAGTAAATGAAGTGAATACCTGTTATTGATTGAACAAACACAGGTAAATCTTTTATTTCTGACAAATGCATATGTTTTCTTTCAGAATGATTGATTTTTATTTGTACATACCGAGTGGAGGTTTGATATTTTTAAGAGAGAGCAATTTATAATGTATTTCCCCCTCATATCACCGTAACTTCAGTAAAGTATGGGGAGCTGATATAAGAAAAAATAGAGTCAGTCCCATCTGATCTTTGTTTAGGATCTGTCCCGTCCATCACAGGTGACAAGGACTCTACCCTCATCGGGCAATAATCAACTTCACCCTTGCTTACTTTACTGGCAGTCCTTACTCTATTCTAACTGCAAGACCCACTCTTTTTCTTGCTCATAACTGGAATGAAAAATGTCTCATTGATGTTTTTCCCTTTCCTTTGGGCCAGGTGCGGGCATACTGACACAAGCTGACCTATAATCTTATGAACAGTCATAATGATTTCAAGAGGATTACTCCTGGAGTACACTAACAGTTAGCATGAAGAAAAGTGCCTAGATATGAATCATTTTGGGTAGTAACAGTGACCGCTCTCTGACCTCAACTCTGCATCCCCCTCCTGCCCATTACCCACCCAAACGTACCTTTTAATGCCTATTTAAACCTTAAACATGGACAAGCGAACGCGGCTTCTAGTTCCTCCCAGGAGAATTGCTGATCCAGAACTAGAGGAGCTTGGATTCAGTTTCCCTGCTCTTCTACTAAGGCAATGGTGTAACTAAGCTGAAAAAGGGTTTTCATAGCTTGTTGTAGGATTTCACAATTAACCCTTTCACAATTAATCCTTTATTGGCCAAAGGAATGATGTCTTAAAGCAGTGTCAGCAGTACGCTACCTTAAGATTTCGTTATTCAGACTTCTGCTGAAGTACCAGTGTGCCAACAGCTACTAAATACAGCTGCTGAGTGACCTCAGTGCTGAAGTCTAGACATAAAACTAAGAAACATCTTTAAAGTTCTTTTAACATCATCCAAACCAACACAGTTTAGTTGGTTACAAAATGATTTAAGCCAAAATCTTACATTATGCAACTTTGCCCAAAACAGGTGCTTCAGTAATAGAGATATTCAAAGATATTTTTTTTTTCTTTCCTTAAATTCAGTGAAGCCAGTTTTCCATCTCTAAGTGATGCTTAGATTCCTGTAAGTATATTAGCCAACAAAGAAAAGCAAAGCAATTATATGAATGAATGTTTTTCTGGCAAATAAAGTCACTGAACTTCCCAAGTGATTTCAACATGCCATAAAAATCAGGAGCTCCTTAAAAATGAGGTGACTGGTGAATGTGGTGAGCATCTCCTTAAGCATAGGGTGACTTGTGAATGAGGTATCCCCTTCATGCACAGGTCTCCCCACCCCCATCTTCCTTTTTTCACCCCAGTTAGAGACTGGCACAAGCACTTCTTTTGAATGAAGCAGACATTCCTTAGGATGTACTGCCAAAAATAATGGAAAGCTTGATACAATGGAATGGTATAAAATGGTACCTGAAATGCTTAGAAAACCATAAAACCTAATGTTGCACAGCCCTCATAGTCAGTGCCAACTACTGCAGCTGCTAAGGCGTACTTGAGGAATTAGAGGATTTTTTTCCTTTTTCTGTGGAGTCCCACAGACATCTGTCTTTAGGAAACTTTGTTTATAGTATCAACAGTTATAGCCTATGAAATGAGCCAGAAAAAGGCTCCTATGCATTCACAAAGGAATGAAAAAGATGACAAAGTGTTCCTAACAAATTTGCTCACAAGAATTAATTGTGGAATGAAGCACAGCATCTTAAGTGTTCTTCAGTAACTCTCCCAAATATAGTTTGTAACCCTGACTTGTTGTGAGCCTCAATAGTGCACGGCAGAATGGAGAACTATAACCCAGACTGTGTAACAGGGGTCTGAAACACCATGCCATGGGCACAGGCTCAAGAGTTTCCTAACCACCGTTAGGCAGACCCCACTAAAGCCGCACAACAGAGACACACTCAATCTGTCTATAGCATTCCTTCCTCCTGGCCTCTCCACCACAGACAGACAAGAAAGCCACAGATCAGCTGGACTATGAAATTCAGAGAGCAAGTATCTCCTGTTCCCGTAATCAGAGTTATTTGCATACTAACTTGGAAATAGTCCTGTAGGTGATTTCATGCAGAGTCAGAAAGTGTGACAGAAAGACAGGTTTCCCCCATGCTGCTATGTGGTAGGATATCCTGGAGGGTAATAGCTAGAGGGTTTCATTCTAATTTTCTGGGCCAGGTGCGGTAATCAACTATCTGAATGTACTGGGGACAGATGTCTTCTCCCTGTCACAAAATAATATCATGCGGTGGTCTCTGAATCCTAAATTAATTTTGGGAATGTGAGAAATTAATGGAGGATCCCTATGGTGTCTTTTCTCCCACTGTAATAATGGTTGTATGCAGCTTATAGCATTTAGCCAAAATAGAGAAGTCATCAGCAGTGATTTTTTATATCCTCAGGGCAAGGAAAGATGCAAAGCAGATTTATAAGAAATTGAGAAATTCACACTACCCTCCCCCTGGCAATAAGCCATGCTTCCAACCTGAAGGATATACGTAGTATATTAAATTGCTCTTTCATGAGATGATGAAAAATTTGACAAAATAAATTTACTGGTACATAACTCTAAACCAAAAACTTGCTGTCTTTTCAATGATAATAAGGAAAATAGTTCATGAACTCAAAGTAAACTTGTGGAATGCTTTAATACTGTAGTCCGGAAATTTATTAACTCATCAGGTTTGGTCATACCAAACATCACTTCTGAGAAATGATCTCCATTCCCAGTAGCATTTGAAGCCCTAAGAGACTGCTTTCTTTTGCAAATATAATGTTAAGAAATGATTTATATTTTATATTAATTATGCTTTCTAAGAAAAGTCTTACTAATTTTTGAAACTCTCTGGAAAGCTAAAAATCAGTTCCAGCAATACTATTGGGCATGAAGCATTTATCTTTATTATTACTTTCTAAAAAGTTATAACTGTTTATCCATAAGAGAAATTTGCAAAACTTGCTTGTTTTTGAAATATCTTACATGTGGTCTGGCTGCTGACATTTTGTGTAAGTGTCCTGTCAAACTTGCTTGATTGTGATGTTGTGCTAAATTTATTTATTTATTTATTTATTATTACTGAATATAGAGAGGAAATAATTATCAAATTTTTCCAGGGAAGTTGTATTGCAAAACTACAAATTTTACAGACAAAATGACACATCTTATGCCTTGGTAATGTAAACAACTTTTAACATGCCTGTTTCCATCTCTTACAGATCTGAGAAAATAGCATTTGTAATTCTGAATGGGTGTTTAAATGTATACTTTGAGCTCACTCACACAGTAATACTGTGCTACATGTTATTTACATGCAAAGTTCAAGCCTAGGGGAGGATGTGATAAGCTAATGTGCAGGCATATAGCGTACTCTTGCTATCTCTGAGGAAATAATTGAATTCCAAGGCACCAAGTGACAAACATTTGACAATTTTCCGCTGTTAAACAAGTCAAAAGAAACAGACAATCAATATCTATACACTGTAGTGACACTATGCCACCAACTCTTGGTACTTACAGGACTGCCATAACTTTTGGGCCCACTAAAAAATCTCCAGGGTGATAGATAACAAGCTTCTAAACTCATAAATAGCTTAAAAAGTTGTAATTTACAACAGACAACATGATTGAAATGCTTCACATCTCACAACTTTGCAGAGGTAGAATGGGAAAATTTGCATTGTTAGAAAAAGATTGCCAGGCCTGTTTCAGACACATATGTAGTTACTTCTAAACATAGATGACTATTGATAGACATTAAGTAACTCATTCATAAAATAAGCAAATTATTTGGCATTTCTTTAAAAGAGATCTTATGTTTTTCTGTAAGGTTGCACTCATGGCAGCTAAGACACCTTCCATTAACAAATGGAAGGCAGGAAGGAAAACTACCAATATATTTAAGGAACTACATAGAATATTTCTGAAGTAGTTAATTTTATACAAAATTCATCCATAAAGACCTTCATAACAGAGTATGACTTCTTTGCTTGTAAATTAGGCAACCACTTTAACCACAACCCAGTAAACGTGTCATGTGTTTCTCCATTTCCCTCAGAGACACAAATGATGGGAATATAGAAGCTTTTCACTACACCAACTATGATGGTTGCCTAATCTTATGTGGTCACATCAAATGAGCACCCCTAAAATTTTTAGGCTGCATTAATCTCTTGAGGCGACATTTCACGGAAAACTGTTCTCTGGAGTTGCAAAACAAGTATGGTTATTTTTCATATTTCTCTTGTAGAAAGCTAAATTCCTTAATATCGTAAAGGTCACCTTGATGTACTGCTAAGGCAACTACATAGAGTCTGATTTGTTATATTGCACCTCAACTGTTAGGTTCTGACACTGTTCTGAACTACTGGGTACTCCTGAAATGCCACGCCTTTCACCCATATTATCCAAGTTGATTTAATCAGAGTACCAGACCTAAGAAACTCTGCTGAGAATCAACTTGCTGGGGCCAGCCAACAGAGCAAAGGTACGGAGGACGTAATGGTTGGGATATACCCACTTTTCACACTGGTACATCAATTTGCTTGTCCAAAAGACAGCCCCAAGGAAACAGGCAGTACTGGCAAGGAGCACCACTGGCTTAAAATCTGGGTTTTTCTAAACGTAAAAATTGCCTGCACAAAATCCTTCATACAATGATTTCAGCCATAACGTAAGAGAAAGTGACTCTGGCAGAACGGATAAATATCATAATAACAGCCATTTAATTTTTTATTTTTCCTCTTTGAAAAGGCGTTTGCTATTGCTTCAACATGACAGCTATAGCAAGCTGTAGAAGCTTTGCTTTTACTGCATATGTGATAATGATAAAGTGTATAAGAAGCTTCATTTTGAAAATTATTGTTTACTATTTCAGCTGAAGGAAGTGCATTTCTTCTCCTCAGTAACAGAGGAATTACTATTTTATGGTTAAATCTTGCTGAGTCAGGTAGATGTTACTAGTTTAGTAATATGCTTCCAGACTGCAATTTCTTATTTTTTTAGAGGAAGCCCTTATTCATGCAGCTTCCCTGAAAAACAGCTGTTTGAGAAGAAAACTTTTTGTTTGTACACAGTCTGAAATCACTAATTAAACATTAAGTCATTACACAATACCTGATGACCTGTTAAAATCTGGAAAAAAGAAAAGATCAAAGAGAATTAACTTTCAATAAAGTAAGCATTGCCACACCAGTTTGGCTGTCAGAACAATAAATTTCCTCACTCATAATTATGAAGGGCTATGTATTTAGGTGTCTTCTTTTTAGTATCTCCCTTTCCAACAGGTTGAGCTTCTGGTTTACAAGTTCATTAGACCCTCTGGAAACTACAGCACCCAGTTTGCTTTGAGTCTGCATCATAGTAATGAAACACCAAGCCTGACTCTTTCTCAAGGAGTCCTTATAGCTTATGCTAAAACTTCATTAAGCTTTTGTGTTCCCAGGGGTGTCCACCTACACATTCTGCTGCAATAAAATAGTGATAATGTTATATTACTAAATATTTTTTATTACAGCAAAACGTGTAACAGGATCTCTCACAAGAAATGAGTAATAAAACTTAATTTAGCCGTATAAAACTTAAAATTACAAGTGTTCCTTCATTCTCAAGAGGCATAGTAAAATTCCACACTGCACTAGACATTCAGAAACTCTGAACCTCTAACTATTTCAATTTATAACTTAGAAATTTGCTCTTCGCTCCAAGGGCACATTTACATTGTGTGCAGCACAGTGCAGAGACCGAGTCATTTCTGGCTTGGGTGACTTTGTGTTCACAGTGCGGTATTGAGTCGTGCACATGCAAACTCATGACATGAAAGTGTGCAATGATGCAATTAAACTGCACCTCATTCTTGAACAGACTTAGTTAGCTCCAATTCCAGGCTGGAATCACTAAAAAGCTATTATGGCTAAAAACCTAGTGTCAGGCCATATACTCAGCTTAGCCCCACCCCCAAGTTTTAAATGCATTTTTTACAGACATAAAACCCAAGGATTTCTAACTTTGGTGGTACTCACTTCCTATTTGGGAACCAATTTTCCTTTCCTTATCTTTCCCTCCCCCGCCCAAGTCTGACACACTTACATTGTTTCTGATTCCATTAACTATTTTAAGAACTGTGATAAAAATAATGAGATCATTGTTGCTAACTTTTTATCTCTTATGCTGCTCTATTTGTATCTTTTAAAAAAAATTTCTTAAGGCTATCTCTCTGCTATGAATCCAACAGTCTACCATTGTCTGGTCATTCAGCTACCAGCTACCCAACGTAATTATTTTTGTATATTAACTACTAAAACAGAAGTAGTATTTCCTAGCAGTGTGCGGTAGTTTCCATTCCAAGGCCTGCCTCGGAGAGCAGAGCATCATTGTTCTGTGGATGACCAGGATGTCCTAATGCTTCAGAGGGTCTGGACACAGTGAATTTAAGCAGACACACTCTTTACAGCGTTGCTCTGGGAATTCTGTTACTCCCATCACGGGAACACAGGCTGAGTTTGGATTAAGCTAGTTTAGGGTGGAGATGAGCACATGGTCACAAAATTGATTTTGACCTGTTATTCTAGAATAGAAAGGAAAAAGATAAGGAGAGAGGTCACCTGTGTGTTGGAAAAAAGCATTGTAATTGCCAGGAAGAGGATCCCGGAGTCTTTCAAGCTTGACAGGTTACCAACTAAATTGTCTTCCAGTAGACTTGACAGTCTTCCAGTGCAAGGGCATTTGGAATGAGGAATACCAGCAGCAGTATCACAGAATCACAAAATGGTAGGGTTGGAAGGGACCTCTGGAGATCATCTAGTCCAGTCCCCCTGCCAGAACAGGGTCACCTAGAGGAACGCATCCTGGTGGGTTTTGAATGTCTCCAAAGACAGAGACTCCACCACCTCTCTGGGCGCCTGTTCCAGTGCTCTGACACCCTCAAAGTAAACAAGTTCCTTCTCATGTTTAGATGGAACTTCCTATGGTCAAGTTTGTGCCTGTTACCTCTTGTCGTGTCACTGGGCACCACTGAGAAGAACCTGGCCCCATCCTCCTGACAGCCACCCTTTAAATATTTATAAACTTTGATAAGAACCCCCCTCAGTCGTCTTTTTTCCAGACTTAAGAGACCAGTAGCTGAACAGCTGGTCAAGGTCAGTGGAGGTTTTTTCTGTATTGAACCTATGTGAAGAAGGACCAGAGACAGTACACAACCAGCCAAAGAATTTAAGACTTGGCCTTACCCAAACCCCACAACTATTTGGTACAACTAGCAGAAATTGAATCTTCCACTTTAGTATAAAATGTTAGAATAATGTCTTGGTTTTGCTGAAAACAAAAAGTCGTTTGGCAGAAGTAAATAAATAAATATTTCACGGCAGTTAGTGTATCTTTGTGAGCAAGTTAATTCTGGCATTCAAGTTACTCAAACAGGTCAGTGATAGGGATTGCTGGAGCTACCTATTTGCATTTGAAAAGATTTTACCATAGGACTACTATTTATTCTTTTAAGATGTCTCTTCCTCACCCCCAAAAGCACTTTTAAAAGATCTGATTTATGCTATTTTGAGGAACAAAAAGAGTTCCCTACATTTTACTGGTTTTGTTAAGGGAATTTCTTGATTGAACTCAGTCTAGCTACAGAAATCTGAAAATTTTCAGCAAATACGTAGATCTAATAAGTATATTAAAAATCTATGGAGATGTGTGTGTATATATCAATAAGTATTTTAAATGCACATGTTCAAAAAGACCAAAAAGGTGCTTTACATTTATACAAAGCTCAGCTCAGCCTTAGGTCAAAAGCCATGATTTACTCCTGCATAAAGTCCTGTGTGTGTTAGTTTACTTCCCCACATTCTCCTGAAGTAAATATAAAACTGGAAAAGTACAATACAATACTGTATAATTAAAAAATTTAAAGCATTGTGATAAAAATCATCCCAGAGAAATCTAATATAAAATTAAATTGCTTAGTTGAGACATACTATGGCAAACATACTGAACTGCACCACACAGCACTACCTGTTCCTTCTAGTATTTCACAAGCAACAAATACCATCACTAATAGTTCTGGAAATCAATATACCTTTTGACAAAATATTTGAGGGTTGAATAAATAAACCTGAAATTAATAAACTAAGTAAACCTGGAATTTAAATTTGCTACTAAATTTACAAACTAATAGTGCTGAGAATATTCAGTATTGTTTGTTAAAAAATATAAAAAAATCATTCATTGGGAGTTTACCTTCTTCCTAGAAATAAAATGTTGGAATCATTTTTCAAAACATGAAAGCAACAAAAATATGCAAGCCTAGGCTCTAATTCTCCAATAAACTCCAGGATGAGTCTCACTTGCTTCATGGAAGCTTTGCTTTACTACAGAAATCTGAAGAAACGTTATCTTTTTTATGACCATCATAAAGAAAAACAATAAATGAATGAGCGTGATAAAACAGGTGGGCTGTAGTGACACTAGCACTGGCTGAGTTTGGATACGTATGTTTATTACTTTTGCACATAATTTATTGTTAATATGTAAGGTATGTGGACTTAGGACTGTCATGACTGTCATATAATAGATTAAAGCAGAGAAACATGAATGGCACTAAAATAAATGTCAGGAAATTTTGTGAAGCTGGGTTGAGATTCTAATATTATTTTGCTTTGTAAATTCTTGGAATATGTCTTATTTATTATTTTCTGAAAATCAATAACGGGTTATGAACTGGGCGGGGGAAGGGAGGGGAGGATTGAGGGCAGGGAGAAGGGTCTGGACCTGTGTTTACTGTCCATAGCATACTTACAACACTAACTGAAACCAGTAACTCAATTTACATATATCAAAACATATCGCGTGTCCCTATGCGATCTAAAAAGTCTACCTAATAATGTAGGAAATACTAGCTTATCCTCTAAGGAGCTTCAGATGTGAGGACATTCATGTTTATATTTAGTGATTAGAATGTTAGAAAGGCAGGTGACGTGGGCATCACCTTCACCATAACTGGTACACTTAAAACTTTATTTACATCGTGTGTTAAAATTTCAAACTAGCTACTCAATCTGGTTGTAAGCATGAAAAACTTCTGTGAAAGCTATCAGAATATGATTTTGTAGCCCATAATTGTCACTCACTCTCAATTAACACTGATTTCTAGTGCTGGCTTTGCTGAAATTTTCTGTTTACAATGTGCAGGTGTTTTGCTTTTATAGACACACGTAAAATTAATTTATAGCTTCCAATATGTGCAGAGGCTTATCCACAAAGTTCGAGTTCATGTCCTGTTTTACTTGACCTAGAACATACCTAATGAGAAATCCAACTACTTTTATGAACAGAAAGATTTTCACTGGGAAAAATCTTCCCGTCAGTACTTCTGCCAGGTCTTTTGAGTATAGGTGAGAATAATATACGGTCTTCATAATGGCATGGAAACACCATGCCTGTTAGTATAACCCATAGAAACCAACTAAGCATCTCCAAAGCTTGTTGCTATGTGAGAAAGCTCGTTGCATGGAGCTTTGAAGATGCTGTTATGATGCTGATAAAATCCTCTCAAACCCCATCTATGTTTACTTTTGGAAAGGCAGGCAAAAGGTGCGAGAAGTCTGCCAGAATAATTAACTCACAGTTCATTTGGCAGTATTATTTCCAGAAGATCCTGAACTGATGATTTCTTAAGAGAACATGCAGTGTTTCACACTTGTCTGATTATAGCAGTCAAAATATTAAAAGATTCCAATTAAAATAAAGAAGAAAATTTTGGGGGTGATGACTAATGGCAGTAAGAGTGTTATTTTGCTGCATCTTTCCTAGAAGTCACCTCATCTTAGTCAACAGAAATATAAATCTTACAGGTTGTCGGTATAGTGGTGCACAATCTCACCTAAGTAGAGCACACAGGTACTAAATAAATTGCTCATGTGAAAAGTGGACAAACCTAATCTATTGTGTTTACTCTTGAATACACCAGCAGATAAAGGCATCTGTGAATGTCATAATCTCATGGTTCATTGCCTTATACAACCTAAACTGATTCTGCCCATTCTCTAAGGGAAAGCAGGGCTTTGCAGAGGCTGGTGGGGGTGATGGGCATGGTACATGTGACCTCCTCCCACCAACATTTATCACTCACAGAAACACACCATTGTCATGAATTTTCCCAAATGTTAGCATTATTCTATACACATACTATCACTTCTATTTCAGTGTTAAACATGCATAAAATCTAATACACTTGCTTCCTACTTAGCATACAGTACAGGTCAGTAGATTGACATTAAAAGTTCTTGCTGGTTAATACGAAGAATATGTTTGGTGATCTGGTGAGAAACATCCTCAAACTGAAATGATTTCCACCCATCCACTGAAGCTACCCTACCTCATCTACTTCACTGTTGCAGTGAGGGTACTTGGAAGGAGCTGAAAATGCCATGGGCATTGCACTCATGAGTAGTTTGCTATTCATACGCTTTCATTGGTCTCAAACAGGGTATTTAAAACTAAACGGAATTTCATACAGTTTGTTCTTATTTTGAGATACATCACCTGGTTTACCTTGCACTACCTCCAGAATTTAGGCCACTTGGAATCTGAGCAGCTTGAAATGGGAGTGAATATTTAATACTGGATATTGTCCCTAATTCTTAACATTTATTTATAATCAGTTTCCTTGAAGGTAGGACTGTATATTAGCCTGTGAGAAATAGAGCACAAAAAATTCTATCTGCAATATTAAAACTATACTTCTTAAAGATTTGGTTTTAGTAGTGGCACTTTAGTTTAGATTAAAATGATTGATGTCACCCTAATTTGTTCCTGGAAGCCCTGGTTGGAGTTTGTCATTATTTGCTTGAATTAAAAATGCCAATATGACTCATACTTGCCTCCTAGCAGAAAGTGTGAACTATCATTAGTATAACAGCTACTAAGAACCTCTACTTAACACTCTCCAGTAATACATCCTAAAAATTAAACTTTTCATTATTTTGCAGACTAAAGCAAAGGTTTCAAAATCTCAGGCTACTTCTACATAATGAAAAAGACATTATTTTTTTGAAGTGTAAGCCCCACTTTACATCCCAGAACAAATTTAATGTTAAAAGAGTATAAATTCAGCTTAAGGAAGGACATTTTAAAAAATCACTGTTCCTACATTTACAGTAATGAAATTCAGAGCTACTTAGAGTGCCATTGTCAAAAAAAGGAAAGACTGAGGACCTCTGGAAATTGAAGAGCAGCCTGCAGACTTTTTCTTGGAAACGTGTGAAGATCTATCTTCTGGCTTTTTTTCCATTTCTTGAAGTTCCCTTTCAAGACTAGAACACTTTATTGTGGCACAAAGGGTTCAGTGTAACATGTAAAATTTGTAATGAACTGTATCATGGTTTTGTGATAGGATCTTCGTACCGTATTTTCAAGGTTTGGAGTTCTCAGGTTAGAGGTTCTCAATAAGATGTGCACAGAATATGATTTCATAGTCCATAAATTCAATGAAATACCCTTGTTTATCACTTAATAGCATATAAACAAGCTTGAGAAATTGGTATGTAGCCCACAGTGGAATAATTGACCAAGACATGGTGTAGACCATACATAGCAGTGGCATATTGTAGGCAGCTAACAATATGGAAAAGAGGAGTCAAGTCTACAATTAGTAGTTAAGTTTGCAACTATTGTGTTGCCCTACTGGTTCTCTAGAGACCATCAGAAAAGCAAAATAATGTGGGAAACTTTGGATTCTATTGTAGTTCTAAGTCCTGTGTACAAGTCATCATTTTCTGGCTTGAATACTTTTAAATAGCTTGGAATTTCAACAATAGTTTTCAGAGCATGCAGACTGTGAACACTATACCCTTAGGGTGCCTATTCTGATTCTAAAATTGTTTAATTCTGTATGTTCTCACAAACATAATTCTCCCCTTCTTTCCTGCTTATAGAATTTACCACTTGCTTTTGCAGGAAAATGATACAGAACAGGTAAGACAAACTAAATCAGAGCTATTATTAAGTTCAGCAGGAAACATGACTTCATTGAAAGTGGCACTTACATAAAATGGTATTTTCCATCGTTTTCTTCTATGCTGACATAACCAATGGATATGTTATAGTCGATGTGAGAGTATCTGTCCGTATAAGGAAAATCAATGCTGACCCAGCACATCAGATTTTGTATTAGTGTCTCCATCAAGCTTTATATGTTGCAATAAAACGAAGCCACAAAGGTAAAGTTCACAAAGGAAATGAATGCCACAGTGATATACAAGCACTTCTGTCTGTCAATCTGCTGACAGCTATTGCATTTCACATGGCCCCTCTTGCCAAACTACTTCCTGTAGAAATGCTCTACTCCGAAATACCACAGGAGACCTAGTTCAATTCTTTGCTATTCTTGAGAAGACTGAACTCACATAGTACAGAGTGAGTAGGATATTCATGGGGGAGGAAGAGATTATTTTAGACCCAACTCAGTCATTTACAAGTATCTAAGGAATGTTAGCACCACACAATTAGTTACTGTGATAAGGATAAGAAATGGAATGTAAAACCTAAAAGGAGTACTCTCCTGCCCCAAATTCTGCTTAATGCTCTTTTTATAATTCTTGATCAAAAAAGAATTGTTTTGAAGAATTCTGTATTCTGGTATTTCTTCCCAAACTCTTCCTGTAATAAATACTCTTCATATACAAACCACCGAACATAAAAATGTTGCAAGGTGAGATGTTATACAAGCAAAAATTAAATTATAATTTAATGAGCAAGGGATAACAACAGGAACAACCTGGGTGGTTGTCTTTTTGTTTTTAGATAATAGGTATTTTTGAAAAACCTTCCCAGAAAACTCTTCTCTCATATGTTCAGAGATTCAAGCAGTACATTACAGTGGCTCTTTATTTTTTTTTATGAGTAGAAAATTATTCCTTGTGCCTAATCTAGATCTTTCCAATTTAAGCCAATTTCTTTTTCTTTTTAGCTTGCCCAGAAGAATAATTTTCTCTCTTTTCTATTGAAGCCTTTTACATACTCGGAGATGTATCTGACGCCTTTTTTCCTAATGCAGGAACAGTATTATAATGTAATTGTTTACGATCATAATGAAATTTAAAGAAATATTTATGTTGCTAACCTTTCATTCCTCCTTGTTGTTCTCATTCCAGGGGTTGCATTATACTCAGAGGGTAGCCAGTGAACATAGCACTTCCTCCATATCCTAGGTTAGAAAACAAGACTATAATTCATATATAAGTAGCAACCTCTGGAAACACCGTAATATGAGGTGGAGCATTTTATTTCCAAATCAAACTCGGAAATTTACACATTGTTTAAGCACAACGATGTGGCTACCACATCATTGTGCATACATAGCTTTGTTCTGAGTTGACTGTAGAGACAATTCAGCTGCAGATAAGGGAAAAAACACCTTAATTTTTCATAGGATTTTTATTACATACTGGTCAATCTCTACTACACTATAGCCACCCTATAAAAACAAAAATAGCTAACAGTCATTTCTTTCCCTACTCCTAAGATGATGTCATCAGTTTTAGTAAATGTGATCTTTCATTTGTTTCATTGATGTTTTATGCAGTTGTGTAGAAATTAGGGTTAATTTACAGAACACCCTTCACTAGTTCTTGCTGCTAAATGAAGAGCTTGCCTATGTCAACGGATGCATATCATGTTTTTTAAACAAAGGCGACAGAGTTGTTGCTCCATAGATAATCCCTACAATTAGGTAACACTTCTATACTACCTGTTTTGCCTTGGGCATTTGACATGCCAATGGCAATAGGGCAATGGTGCAAATCAGTCAGCCTCCCTATTGCCTTTTCAGTGTTGCTTTTAAGGCAAAGCCAAACTCTCTTTCAAGTATAAACTGGAGTAATTGTAAAAGCTTCACTGGAGATACTCCAAATATATACAGCTGTGAAAAAGTACAAGTAAATGCCTGACATTTCTAGTAGTTTGAAGCATCATTACATTAGTTCAAAACAGTGATGAACTCAAGCAAATGCTGCTCAGCAGTTAAGAAGAATATACTAGATACTGCTTACTCAGATACTTAGCTAATGAAGAGGTTATGGTAAACAAAAACACCATTGTATTCAACATTTGTATGTTTTCCGGCTGAGACACTCTGATATCTTATAACTCCCTTCATGTCTCTAATTCTTTGATTTTAATTTTTGATTCCATAATTGAACCAGAGATAAGCCCACCCTATCAGACAAACAGATCCTCTAAAGAAACAAAATCTTGCTTGCTTACTCTAAGGATAACTTGCCTTACCTACACTATAATAGTGTGATGCTGGTAAAATGATCTGGATAAATAAACAAAGAAACTTGGATAAACTGGGGCAATGTCTTCTATTAGACAAGACATTGTGTACTTCGACTGTTTTCCCTTCAACTTTTGGGTCCAATAATTCCATTCACACTGTACACCACCTAGAGCTTTCTACTCTACCAAGTGGGAAAGAAGCATTCCTTTCCTAAAAACCCAAGGTAATATTTATTATCACACAATTTCCTATATTGCATATATGGTAAGAAGATAAGGAAAACAATATGTGGGCTGGTAATGTTTTGCTACTACTAGAAATGCCCATTTTAAGCATAGGGTATTCTATTATAGCACTGTTACCATATATGGCTTTTTGTCCTTCTCGTGAATAGAAATGCTTTCCTTAGACACACAATAGTTGTAGATTTTATTTATAAAATTTTGTCAAACTTCTGGGGAGAATTCAGTATGTATGACTGGGGAAATTCTGGTTTTTCTTTTAATTGTGTTCAACGATCAAAAAAACCAACCCTATAAAACTCCAGACAATGCAGTCCACCACTTAGCTACAGTTCTCATTTCGTTGGAAGGGGACAGAAGGACAGCTCTGTTTGTTTGGGAAACCATAGCCAAAAAGGGAAAACAAAATAAGCAAAAAAGCCTTTCTTGCTTCTCCACGTAGTGAAGACACTGAATTCTGAGTTCATTTGGAGATTATATTGATATTGACTTCAGTAGGGATACATTGATTTTCATTGACATCAACAACAGCAAAATCAATTTTTAGGAACAGTCCTTTCACGTTCCACTCAAATCACTGACACCCCCCACACTCTCCATTTTAAACGTGAGGTTTTTTGTGTCACTTTGTAGCACTGACACTTTCGAGATATGAAAGGCTCTTTTATGCAAAAGCTACACAGTTCTGGTGCGATTCTTTCCTTTTTTGTCATCTAAGGCATTCTTCCATGTTGTTGTGATGATGGGTTTTATTTTATGGTAATGGCAAACACAAACGTACAGAGGCATATGCAAGATTTGAAACACCTCAAAGTAAATATGGTTTGGGAGCATGAAAAAAAGCTAGTGACATCAGTTCATATTGCTTCCATCTATAATATCTCATGATTTTTGTTTTTATAGAGCCCTAGCAGTCCTTTAATATATTATTTAAGGCTTTCATAGAAAGCAAAGCCTACAGGGCTTGGGAGAATTATTTGTGTAAAGAAGTAGGGAAGCTAGGAAACCCTCACATCCTACGGCTCCTTCAACAATAACAAATATATTATGTATTTTTTTTAAATAATTATTTTTAGAGAAAGATGGCTGGTTGTTTATAAGGTCCACAACTGAAGAGATCACCTTTCATTTCACTCTTCTGTCTCACAATAAGGAAGACTTATTACTGATTCAAAGGACCTTATAAAACAAGTACTTAGGCACTACCATTTCCAATTAAGAAGAACGCAACATTTTTAATTCAGACTGACAGATGTCTAAAAGGCTAAAGCTGACAACAAGAAAACTCCTATTGTGCCTAATCATGCGATTACCTTGAATTGCATGCCTGACATAAATTCATAGCTATATTAGTCTTTAAAAACTTTGCTTATTAAAACTTGACATTGCACCGTGATTGTGGTTTTGCACTTGAGAGGAAGTAATTGAAAGAAATTCATTAATAGCTGTATAAATAGGAAATGTTTGCTTGATTGCAGAGTGAGTGAGGAGTCCTTGTAAGGTACCACTTAGAAACATGTGGTTCTTTGCCACAGGCCTTAAAGTCTTTAGGGGGGACAGGAAGAAGAGAAAAAAAAGGTTCTTTTTGGAAGCTTACCAGAGTTCCCCAGAGTTTTTTGTCCAGGCTTAGTGGTCTATAGGTAGAAAATGCTTCCAGCCTTCGCAGAGATTAACTGTGCTGTACTTCTGATGTGGTTTGGACTGCAGAGAATACAGAAGGCAGATTTGAGACTTTGTGAGAAAAATGGCCCCCTCAAAGAGTTAAAGGAAAAGCTGAATAAACATTTCATAGCAGAAACTGAGTGGAAAGCAGCTCTCTGGTAAGAAAAGTCGCATTTACATTTAAGTGTCTCTCATATCTATGCAGACATTCCCCCACAAAAAGAGATTTCCCTCACAGTTTATATGGGATATACTGCTTAAAAAGTGAAGGATTTGACCAATCTCAGAAGCTCTGTTACTACATAGCCAAAAGAGGAGCAGCACATTATCTGTTCATCTGTTTTCTGTATACTCTGATTACAATATTATATATGTGTGTGTGCTTGTGTAAAGTCACTACTGAAAAACAAACATAACCATCAAATTTTGAGAGTTTATCACCATCAACTGCAACTGGTAGCTTTCAGAGACAGTAGGCTGTCAAAAAAAGTGATGGAGAAAAGAAAATATTAGCTTCCAGCTACTAATGGAAATTACACAGTACATAATGCAATAAAATACTTCATGAGGAAATCATTGTTTGATGGAAAAGTGTTACACAACATTTCTTATGATATTCCCTCACTTGCAAATGAGTTTCAGAAAACAGCTAATGTTTTCTTTTGCCACTCTTGATGCAGAAGGTAGTAAGGCATTTGAAGAGAACTTAAAAGGTTTTCCAGATGTTTTTCATTTTAAATTTCTAGTTCAGGTATGACTCTGCCACTGTCCTTTAGAAGAACCTCTATTTAATTTCACTAGTCTTATATAAACCTCTTGTTATACATGATCAAGCTTAACAGTATTTATTCTTCAGCTAAAGAAATAGTTTAATAAAAAGGCTTTGCAGAACAAACTATGGCAGCAGAGAAAATAAACGTCTTTTTTTCTATGTAGAAGTACCTTACTTTGAAGAAATAAAGAGATGTGAAATCAAATGTTTGAGAACTGACTCACCTTATTTTTCAAGTTTAGCTACTTCCTAGTAAGAAAAAGAGAGTAAGCAGTTAATATTTCAACAAGATGAGATTTAATAATATAGTGTTTTTCCTACACATGCTTTAAAATAGTTTATCCTTTACTTATTTCTTGAGAAGGTGGTTAATCTAACCACACAAGCACTAAAGAAGCCTAAAAATGTCTTCTTATTTGGAAAGCCAGGGAAGCTGGGCATAGGGAAGAAGCAAGGAACTGAAGAACTTAAAGCATTCCCTAGGAAAAGCTCAACTGAACTTGCCTTGCTACTGGTATACCACACTCAGCAAGGTAGGAAGTCACTTCTTATTGGTAGTTGACCTGTTCAGAGAAATAGGCATGAGAATTTGGCTGCTTACTGCAGTTCCAACCTCTCGTGCAGCTGTGGCTATGGACGGAAAGGTAGAGCTAAAGCAATAAATTGCCTGTACAGGAAGCAACAATAGTCTAAGATACACAGATTCCAATCAGTTTCATAATACAGGACTGTAGAGCAATGTCTCATAAAAGCAAATAGATTAGTCCGAGCTAGTTTGATTTTTGTTCACATGTATTTTCTCTTCTTTGCTACCCTCCCTGCATGCTACTTAAAACAGTACATATATCCAAAGTTGTTGAATCTTAATGTTACCCTAAAAAATAATAGACAAAAAACCTCAAAAAACCCAACAGTGTAATTTAAGTTTAAAAAGCCCACACAGCAAACTCTACCTACCCACCCTGACTACCTATTTTTTGTAATTATTATTTTTTGTCACTTCTGATCTGTGAGGTTAGTGTTTAGTTGCTCCTTTCCAGGCTAATAGCATCTACTTGCCTGGAGTGTTGCCCACCTCCTGCCTATCACCCTGGACAGCCTGGAGCCAGGGGGGCAGCTGTGCCCCCTACCCAGATCACCAGGATTGTGCCCACACATCTTCAAGAGCAATTTAAAAACACACATGAGAAGTAAAAACCCAAAAATGGAGACAGCCTATGTCTTTTGTTATTTCTCAAATAGTTTCATATATCTCTAGTGTTAACTCCTACAATAAGAGGATATAAATAGAGCCTGATGCATTCTGCCTTTTTGTCCTCATTTATGCAGGCACTGTTGTGTAAGAGGTTTCCTGAATGCTGTTGCATGCCATGTCAATTACCACATGGTGCAGAAAGTCAGTGAGTATCACCTAGAGATGGAGCCCAAGCATGGCAGCTGAACAGATTGTAGAATCAGAGAGCACCAGCAAGATTTTTAATTTTAAAGAATTTGGTACATTAATGAACATTGCAATTTCTCCTTTTGATTAAATTGGCCTATTACTCACTGCAGCGGATAGCCCCTCTCTGCCAAAAGAAAAAGCACAGAGTTTGAAACCTTGTCAGGATGATGCAGTAAAAGAGGTTTCGGAAGAGTTCTTTCAAAGGAAAAGAAGTCTGACAAAAAACTACAGCAAGGAAGTAGGATTATTCCCTTGCTTCCCTTTCTTTACAACACTAAATTAGCAGAGCTGATTGAGATATCAAACCCAGAATAAATTGTGCTAGAAAAGGCAGTTTTGAATGTTTCCGTTTTTGTGGAGTCCAGTTCCATTGGCCTATTTCAACTGTGCAATCCAGTATGTGCTACATTTCTGCAAATGATTAGCTTGCTCTTGTGTGTGCCAGCTACCCAAAACATGCCATACATTCAGGTTCTCCGACCGTGGGCCTTCCTATTCTCACTTTTAATGTCCTCATCTGAAATCATGGATACAAGTACCATGAATACAAGTACATCAACCATTGATGTGGCGGGGTATGCACAGGGGCCTGCAGCATAGGAACGCATTGCTATGTGTCTGCTGTTTTGCATAAATTGTCTCTCTGCAGGCTCTGTGGGATGGTTTCACATTGCTGCCCTACCTGTGAAAGAGATGTTAGTTAGTTATGTCACCAATTCCTGGATGGAGTCTGCAGCTAGGTTGGGCTGTTCCATGGAAACACGGAGCACCAAGCAAAACCTAGCTTGGTGTAGGGGGAGAGTAACCAGGCCTCCTGAGAAATATGCATACTCGTACAGAAATGTCAGAAAGCAACTGTCAGTGTGCTAGGGTATAATAAGTTTTCCACTTTCTGCATTATTCAAATGCTGCAAAAAGAAAAGAAACCATTTGCTGTTCTTATGCCAATCTGCTGGCACACCAGGACTTCTGCTTGACATTCCCAGGGGGCCTGAATAGCAGCAGATAATACAAATGCCAGAGATTCCCCCTCGGGGTTTTGTAGGACATGTGCTTAGCAAGGAGAGGGGACACAGCATTAAAAAGCAAGAGGGAAAGGACAACAAGCATTAATGACCACTCACTCGAGCCATTGCTAGGTAATCTCCATGCTTACAAAGCAAATGGGGAGAAGCTGGCCCTCATTATTTTGCTGTAGCAACCAGGCTCTTTCAAGTACTTCAGTATATAGACATTTTCAGTATATAGAAAGCTTCATTGCTTTCCTTTCCTATCTGAATTCTTGCCTTTATGGATCAGAAGTAGGGGATACTGGCAGCACACTCTAAGCAGGCGCTGTGCAGCGTACCACCAGAGACAGAACGCGACACGATTTGCCTCACAAATACAGAGCCCACCAGCGTTCAGAGTTACAGCGCAGGAGTATCCTCATTCCTGCCTGAAAATCTGGCATAAGCCTTTGTGATATCACTGCATCCAAGCTTATCTAAATACAGTAATTCTTCATCTGAAAGCTATTTTGCAGAGCAAATGCAATTTCTAAATTTGATTGGAACAGTTCTTCTAGTATTATTTCAAGTTTCTGCCTTATACCATGGAATATAGTGTTTAATGAAACAGTTCACCTGTTGTTGCTGGTTCTCTTAAGTGTTGTGGTTTTTTTCTTTTTTTGTTTTCTAACCTGTTTCCTTAAATAATCCCTAAATGGATCCACCAATTCCTTTAAATACATTTAAAGAGATCCATCAAGATGACCCAGAGAGGCAAATGAAGCAGATCTTTTAGCAAACAGTGTTCAATTTAACCATTTTGTGTAAAAAAGAACTACAAGGTACAATTTCTTGGTTTTTATGTGGCTTTTTGGCTCAGTATCATTGCTGAACTATGCATTGAGTAAGAACTTCGACCGGGTTTATGTTGCAAGAACTGGGTATGTGTTGCCATACTTAGAGAAACTAAGTTGCAGACACTTAATTTCCATTTTTTTTTTTCTTTATTTGCTGCCTTGACTCCTTTTTCAATGCCCAGAGCCACACAGATGAGGCGCTGTTGGCATCTTTCCAACAGCAGCATCTGGCTCTTTGGCAAACCGTTCCGCTAACTGTTCTGACCTACTGACAGCTCTAGTGCTGCTAATGAATGTTGTGTAGGTTGGCTAAAGTCCATATGGGTCACCTCTTTTAATTCTTCTTCTTGGGAGTTACTTTTATCTCAGTAGTATTTGATTTTGAGGAGTTTAATGTAATGATTTTGGTCTATCTGAAAAGAAAATGCAGATTATGATTAATTCAGTATTTTTACACTGTAAAGGACAAAGAAATGTACTACAAGTTTCTTTGGTACCACTTAAATGCTAACATTCCTGGTTAACATCAGCCATTATATCTCTGTTTCCCTAAGTAAAACTAAAATTCTTATGCTATAGCTCAGTAACAAGTAAGAAAGTTCGCAGAATTAAAAGTTTTTTCTAATAAATTTAAAGTTTTCTTAAACATGTCAATAAAAATACTTTGTGTCCTTTTATTTATTTATTTATTATATTTACTATATATATTTTATTTATTTATTATATTTAATATAAACAAGGACAGTTAAAGGAAACATAGATAACCATTTTTTCTTGTTGAAATGGAAGGACAGTACACAGTTCTGTGACTTCACGAAAGCGTTTGCTGGCACAGATAATGTTTCTATATCTCTGAAACCACTAAAGTATTCTTTTTGTTCCAGCTTGGTTCATATTTCTGATTTCCCTGCAGTTTAACTGCATGAGGTGTCCTCAGCAACTGTGAATGTCACTGGGCCTCATCAGATAAACCACAAAAGCTTAGATGAAAACATTAGTGGCTAATATATCAATGCCTTTTAGCCTTCCTTTATGCTTTGATAAAAAATATCTACTTAAAACCAAACATGCCTATTATCTCATTCATGTTAGCACTATCATTGTGCCTTACTGTTACAAGTTCTAATGAAAGTGGATAAAATAATAGATGGTAACAGTGGTATGGTCTATGGTATGTATTGTATGAAGTATCTCGTGAAAACACAGAGCCATACCACTTATTTAGAAAGGATCACCTGTCAGGATTCAGGAGTGGTAAAAATTGCTCACTGCAGAAAAGTCATATTTCCTGTCCTAAAAGACTTTTTTGGTCCATTTATAAATCTAATCCCGTCTAGTTCTTATTTGTTTTATTGTTTCAGTGTATTCAATTCTCCTTCATATAGCTCTAAAATGAGAAATTGACAAGAAAGGGATTTCGACTCATGGTCAATCTAGTAAGGTGCCTCAGGTTGTATGAATGTATATTTCAATCTTTCCTAGGAATTAAAGAAGGTATTGAAAAGTCTGAGTACTAATATTAATCAAGTGAAGCCCTGGGCAACTGTTTATTTTCTGTATTTCCCACATGTGGCATCTAACCCAATCTGATAAAGTATAGCAGGGAGAAAAAAAGCTCTATGAAGAATATTAATCTGAATTTATTGGTTTTATTTCTTATGATGGTTTATAAATATTTCACCACACATGCTCCAAAAGTCTTGCATTTAATGAATTACTCCAATTTTTTCCCCATATATCCTGTAGTACTGCCTCTGAAGGAAAATTATAAATTCCTAATATCTGAACAAAACCAAAGCAAATAAAGTCTATGATTTCATATCATAATCTCTTCAAAACAGATCTGTGAAAATGAGAAGTTTTTACTATTGTTTAGTGAGGGGCTAAGCACTGTATTACTGTACATACTCTATCTATCAGATTGGTAGAGCAGTAATCATCCATTTTTCTGTAATATCTGTGTATAAGAAAATAATTTAATAATCTAGAAACATATACATTTGTAGTTTAAAATGTTCTAATAGAATCTTTCTTTCCTGCATTTGAAATTTGACCGGTTACCACTGTATTCATGAATAGAAAAAGATACTATACTTCCTGAAGTTGTTAAAACTGCAGAAGTCCATTCTCTAATTACAAAAACCAAACCAACAAGTAATCTAAATCCCATAATGTCTTACAAAAGCGAGTAATTCACAAAGGTAAGTAGAGGAATCAAGTTTCTCCCTTTGATATATATGGTATTATTTTATCACAAAGTAAAAATTGTCATTACTATTTTGGATCATTTGTATTTATTTTGCAAAGATTTCACAGAATTTGAAATCTAGATTTTTAGTATACATTTGTTAAAGTTCTTTCTATTTGGGCAAATGAAAGTTAATGTGATACTTCACCAAATTTTACGGTGGACTTTTTGGTTTACGAGTTGGGGTTTCAGGAAGCAGTTATACTTACTGCCTAAAAGGAATTATTTCTTTCGGAAATAAAAAATCTGAGAGCACACATATGTTGAGTCTTACCACAGAAAAATCTGATAGCTATGCAGAAGTCAGCATCCTAGCTTTGCAGAAACACTGTAGGCAAGAACATGGACTAGATGCGCTATTAACGCTGATATACTGGTGAGCCCTGTGAACTTCTGGGCTCCTCTTTAAGCTTAGACAGGTATGTGAACCATGAAATTTTGAGTTTTGACCTTCATTACATTTTTGTGAAGTCTTCTATGTTAAGACTGGTTTATGTGTAGTTTTCTTAGGCTGGGCTTGTTAAAATGTAGTGCAGCTTGCACTACTGCTAAAATGAACGCCTTTCTTTATGGCATCCCTCTATAGAAAAATCAGTAAATCATTGTGTTACATGGCTCCAGAGGAGATGGAAACCCTGATGTCCTTGAACCCATGTGAAAGTTTTGGTCAGGTTTGGTGAAGCTTTCTCTGTTCTCACAATGTATTCAAAATAACCTGCCCGTGTAATTGCTGCTCAGAAACCACTGTCCTTATTTTCCTTGCTTGGGTTACCAGACTTCCTTTTAAATATACAACTGTGCACTACATACATTGCAATTAAATTTTACAGAGGGAAAGAAAAAGAGAGAGTGTTTGTAGAAGAGTGCAGAGGTTGTAAGAATGGGAGAGATTCCAACAGGTTAGCTTTTTAGCTTGCAGTCAATTTTCCTACATGGAAAGTGTGGAAAGGATATAAGTGAATGTATTAAATATAGATCAGTTTCTCAAAGTTATTCCCATCATGGGGAGGTGGTGATTAGATGTCTGATAAACTCTTCAAAATTTAGAAACCTAGTTCTGAAATTTCGCTTCAAAGTGAGTTTAATGATGGACAGCAGACTAAAAGAAGTCTACATTTATTCATTAATTGAGTGTTAAAATTTTGATTTGTTACACTATGAACATACCTGAACATAAATCAGAGAGCGATAATTTTTCATCATTGTTTACCTAAGCACAGCAGATAGTAGCTCAAAAGTAACCTCATTGAAAAAGCATTCAATTCAGCATTTGACTGTCACTTTCACGTATATAAGAAATTGAATGTGAGAAGTCGATCTATCAATGATCAAAAAATAGAGACAATGAAACAGAACAATATAAACACCTTTAAAAATAAATTCTTATGGATTTTTTTTCTTTAGATCCATATAGTTGCTTTATCTACTACAACCTCTTTTTCTAACCCCTGCTGCCACAAGGGCATGCACATAATACCTACCGTATGCAGAGAGCAGGCAGTCAACCTTTGCACTCCTGATGGAGATCTCAAGCACTATGAAGAGTATTTTGCTGAAAACTCTACTAGATCAATGTTAGCCAGATGAATAAGCACTATGACAAATACTATCTTAACTTATTTTAAAAGGGGTTATCCACTCAGATCTGCTTTAACCGTTTTTCATGCAGAACTGGTAACTCACTATGTTATGGCGTGAGATGGATTATCCTTTGAAAATTATGCATAGCTACGGCTTTCTTAATTACATAGCAAGAAGTTGGACAGGTGATGCATCGACAAGTCAATTATTAAGTGCATCCCATACTGGGGGAAGATCAGAATAGAAGCTATGGATAGACTTAGAGAAACCATAAACTCTAGGAGAAGGGCAAGACTATGATACTCCTCTGAAAGATTTTGAATGATGTAAACAATGAAAGAAATGAATGGTGTAAACAATGAAAGAAAGAACCTGCAGAAACTGTGTAACAAAATTCATTGAGAAGAAAACTTAATCTAAACACCAAGCAATATTTCCTGACAAATCTGCTAGTGGAATAATTTATTAAGGGAAACTCTTTTGGTTGGGTCATTTAGAATTAGACTGAAGCAAAGACTGACATGGTAGTGGAAAAGATGATACAACTCCTGTGATTCTGTGACTATTTTAACTGGAATTTTTTTTGTTTTTGTTTTATTAGGGCACCTTTCCTTCATGGTGAGGCCTTAGAAACCTTGTACAGCTGTTGCCTGACTTTCTCCTGTCTGGCACTCTATCTAACTTCAATAACACGTAACACATGGCACTTGGAACATGCAGCGTTGGTGTAGCTGTTCTGCTCTTTTCATCCACTACAACTCTACCAGCAATACTGTGCTCCAACTTCAGGCCTGGACAAAAAAGAAAATAAACTGTACTTGTTTGCCACTTCACGTTAGACCCACTTTAAAATATTATCTAAAAATAAGTCGTGTTAATACATTTGGTATCTCTGAGTGAGAATGAATGAAGATTTAGGGGGGGATTTTTAACATTGGCCTTATTTTAGTGCCAGCCATCTGCTTCACATTGGCTTTACAAAAAGACCACTGAATTACTATTATACTAATAGAGAAACTTAAATGAACGCAGTGGGATGGATTTTGAGAAGTACCCAGTAAAAGTTATCCTAACATCAAGAGCAACAGAGTGAAGCCAATGCTGGGTGCTTTTGAAAGTCCTAGCCAGCACGTTTTGCAAATATAGAACAATATCCAATACTAGCCTTATTGTTCCTATATAACGGGAAAACATGTGGTTATATGCCAGTTTAATCCCATGCATGTGTTTCTGTTGAATTCTTTGGAGTGGATGCACTATATTGTGTCACGCTGAAGGCTGAAAAGCACCATTACTTGCACTACTCACTACTACGTTCCTTTGATTTCAGCTACACTGATGTTAATGTTCTCAGGCACTTGTTTTAGACAGTTATCAAAGAGTAAGTACTAGAGACTGTTAGACCAACAGCTTATTTTTCTGGTAAATATATTCTCCATGCCCAGCAGTCTATTTTCCTAAGCACTTCTTCATTCTCTTGCAACTTCCCCGATGCCGAACCTTGTCATTATGCTGGATAGGCATTTGAACAGAAAGAATCAAATACACCAAGGATGTGTTTGTCCTCACATATGAAGGCAGCACACCATAAAACAAGTAGGTTTATCTTTTCTCAACATATCTAGTGTAACTGCTCCTGGAATCATGAAATCAATTCAACGCCTACACAGGATGAAAGCTGCTAGGAAATAGAAGGGGGAAAACAAAGATAAAAATGTCTTGAGAACTTAAATCTTGACTTGTGACAAAAGATACAAAGTATTAACTAAGCAGAAAATACAGGGAGAGTCTGTAAATACCTGAAGCATGTGAATATCAATAATACCATTAATTATTAGTGGGCATAAGGGTGTAACTAGAAGTAACAAGATGCAACTGAAAGGGGAAGACATAGACTGAACTTCAGGAAGAGACCCACTAGCCAGGAAGATGGACAGAAAAACTAAATAAGCCCTTTTATTTTCTAACTTGTAGGATCTTAATAGGTAGATTTTCCATAACACTTGCCAAGTCTGATTTAGGAAGGATAGGCTGGCTGTGACTCAACTACATATGTAAATAATAGTTTTGCTCTAGAAAGAAAATTACATACTCTGCAATTTATTATATTTGTTGTCTTGTCTTGGACGTACTATAAGTAGACCTTTACAATAAAGACAGCTGGACAATCGGTACAATTTATTGCTCTTTTATGACTGTGTGTGCTTTGCATTTGTGCTTTACATTTTTTGAAGCCTTTCCATGTTGCACATGGAGTGTGGGATGAAAGCAGAGATCTTCTGTTCCATGCTTAGTACAAGAGATCTGAATTAATTGTGAAAGCTCTGTTTACTGACACTTTCATGTCATTTAAATATTACATTAATAAACACACAGAGACTGTCTGAGTTTCTCCTCAGAGAACAATTGTCAGAAAGCAGAATAACACCATCACTAGTGCCAAAACAAAAATGAATTTTAGTTAAAAAATTAAGTTAAAAGTACTGTTAAACCTGAGCCTTAGCGCATACCCCCTAACTGGAACAGACACTTCTGGGATTACTCAGACCTACCTGAAGCGCACTGTTCTGTTGCACCAAACACTGCATTTTGGTAACCTTCACCAACACATGTAGGAAGCATATATTATATACTTTTTTGACAAAACTACCCCTTTCTTCACTCTATATGTGCATGGTGTTGTTTTGTGTTGTTTGCAGACATTCTGCTAGCAGTTACCAAAGGTAACTAATAATAAGTTATTGCTAGTAGGCTCAAATTCATCTGGAAGAGCTGAGAGCAAATGCTGAATAAACAAGATCTGAGGGACGGGTGATAGGAGGTTAAAAGACGAAAAAAATCACATAGGGAATTTTAAAATTGTGACTGACCATGACTGCAGCTGCACAGAGGTGTTAACATCCTTTTTGATATCATTTCCATTTACTTAGGTTCAGATTTACATGGTCTTATTGTCCATCAGCTCCACAAGTACTTACATTGTCCTGAAGGCAGAGGACAACCAATCTATTATTTACAGAAATTGCAGAAAACAGGGAATCTCTTTAATTGCCTAAGTTGTCATCAAAGCATATGGAAAGATAATTTATTTCTTAAGAGAATTTTTAAATTCTTAAGTAGCACCTTCTCTCATAATCATGTCACAATGCTTTTTAGTGAGACATGCTGTGCCAGACCCCATTGTTAAAAAATCTAAACACGCTCAGCAACTTCCAAAAAGCATTAGACTCTAAAAGTATGTCTAGACTATGTACTCTACATTGTTTTAATAAGGTACAGCGGTATTAAAAAGCACAAATAGACCCTATTAAGAATAAATAGGATTGAAAATGTGTCTCTTATTCCTACTGCTACCATGCAATTTGGATCCAAAGAGTCTAGTAATCTGCCAAAGCAAAAACCAAAAGCATTAAAACTAGAGCCAGTTCTTGCTTGTAAACCTCTCACTTCTGCTGTGATCGGTTCCTTTATCCCATAAAGAACAGCCTCTAATTCTTCATCTAAAATAGTATTTATGAGTGCTACTTATCACAAATCCAAAATAGCAGGTGGATTCTGAAAATGACTGGTTGCTATGATAAAAATATTTATATGCTTTTTATAGTATACAACAAAGCTTCAAGCTTTCGAGTAATTGAAAATGTATTTTCCATGGCAAATTGGAATGCAGATATATCAACTCTGCCCTTGTAAAAAGTCGACTAAAACATATTTGCTGTATTCTAGTAGTTTTAAGTGCTGGCCTACCTGTTTAATGAAAAGTATATCCAGGTTAGAGAGATTTAAGTAGTTTTACAATGAAACCACACAGCGGGAACATATTTTCACTGCTAGGCATTTTCAGGGAGTATGTGTGGAGAATGGATGTTTGCCAGGACTATCTGGAAGAACACAAAAAAATACAGCACTCAAGACAGACTATTACTGTCACTTAAGAGCAGATTATTTGATGATGATCTAAGTTGATGAACACACAAATCTAAGACTACCTGCCTTCTGTCAGCAGACAAGAGTCCCCACAATAGCTTCAGCTTTGTAAGATCACCAAAACTGGCTGGTTTTAGCTATTACTTTCTTTCCTCTGCCTTTAACAAAGGTGAAAACAATGCTTTTCTTCTTTCTCTTAAAGTAGTTTTATTTCTTTCTTGCTGTGTTATTTACACCCAAGTTACATTCATCAGATGAATATATAGAGCTATCTAAGCAATTTGAAAGTTGTTTTTCAATAAGCAGGTCATTTGAAAATCACTCTCTGATATTCTCTTCCCACTCTTCAAATATACTTTCATTTTTTTTATTTGTTGTATGTAAATCACAAATGTAAATAGCCATTATCATACAAGAAAGGGCGTGCTCTAGTGACAGAGATTGTAGGGGTTTTTTGGTACGTGTATGGTTGGACTCGATGATCTCAAAGGTCCTTTCCAACCATGAAGATTCTATGATTCTATGATAAGAAAAATATTTGATGTCACTAGTCATATATTTTTTGTAAGTACCTCACTTCAGAATATTCCAATTTGTCTTTCTACCCCTCATACAATATTTTAAAGGAAAACGAATTAGACTGTTACATAGCTATGACACTAACGTACAACAACTAACCAGCTTCTGGATTTTCCTTGTAGGTCAGCAATTTGCAACCATCTTTCACAACTTACCTAAAAAGCTCTGTTTCCCTTTTGGCCTGAGGAAAGTAAATAGACGTGTGTCTGTATTTAATATTTCTTCCATTCAGAAATTCTCCAGATTCCATGAATGTGAGTTGATGTCTGTTGTCAGGGTCTAATTCTCTCAGGCTTTCTTCATGACTGAAAAGAATTAACAAGAATTTGATTAGTCTTGTAGAAGTATCTTGGGAAACAAAAATTAATTTGGGCTTTTTGCTGAGGTAATCAGTTCTACTGAAACGTTCTCAGTGCTATTTGTAAAGCAGTCTCCTGAAGTTGTACGTAAAGTAATTTGATAAATAACCTCCATAATGTTTTGATGTATATTAAAGAAGTGACATTGTATGCTGTTCTAAACTTGACAGCCCACCCCAAGATATTGAGATCTGAGTGACTGCTTACATGTGGGTCATTTATGAGTACGACAAGCCAGGGAGGCTTGTGGCTTTATGGGAACATTAAAACACTGTGTGCCATCTGAGTTATACATTCTGAAGGCAATGAAAGGCACACACTTTAGATAAACAACTTTTGCATTTTCCAAATGGTTTTCCAACAAATCAGATTCACATTTCATGTCAGGATGTATTCAACAAGACGATGTACATTGACATTGTCCTGTTATAGTAGTACTCATTTCAGTATCACCTCCCAGACAGTTGTTATACTTCAAAATGTGCCTGAAGTATGCTTCCCTACTATGTCTTCCTGTCTCTTATGATCCTCAAAATTTATAGGTGACAGTGTGTAAATCAGTACTGAAGCGAAATATTGCTCGACTGTATCTTTTTGGTTAATAGCGATGATATCTGTGAAGAATGTATTGCAATGAGTTAAATGCTTGGAACGATTTAATTTTCCTAGATGAACAGAGAACTTTTTTTCTGATAATAAAAACATTTTTAATTTGGTGTTACGGAACTGTTGACACGAAAATACATTTTCAACTCATCTTGGTGGAACTGCAGGTAATACATCAGGTTCACACTATTTGTCTGTAGTTCTGACTGCAAAAAAGAGTCAGAGAGCCAGAGATTGTATTCTTAACAAAACACTTTGTAATGTTTAAAAACAAAAGAGAAGTCTGTGTTCACAAAAACTCAAGCTTACTGAAGCAATAAAATAGCTAAAAATAAGCTTCATGCAAACATCAAATTCATTCCCAGGAAATACTCAGATTTCATGGAGTGCCTTTCTGAGTGCCTGGTATAACTACTTCTCTGAGATTATATGGACCCTATCATTATTATTTTTTTAAATTTGAACTGACATCAGAACTTCTACCGATCACTAGCCACAGTGATTAGTCCTTGCGTATCCCTTACATACGACAGAAAGTCAGTCTAATCCTTCATGGGGTGTAATGCAATCCCCATATAATGTTGAAGTTGAAGTTTTATTTCTGAAAACCTCCAAACTCACTTTCCCATCTTTCAGTGGAGGATAGTTGTCATCATTGTTGCTTGATAACAAGAAACAATAAATCCAATACACTTGATAAAATCAACTGGAGTTGATGTTTCTTACAGGTGCAACACAGGAGCTGTAACTCATTAAAGAAGATGAAAGTTCTGCCTCTAAGCCATCATTATGCTTTTGTGATCTTGGATGTTTCAGTAGCTGAGCTAGTTTTTGACAGTTTAGTAACATGTGATGGATCATCAACATTGCAACAGCCTCCTTAAACTGCTCTATGGATATCGTGGCTACTTGGAATGTCTACAGTTCTATATTAATTGTGCAGCTTCTGATCCAGGCCAATTTAAAAGAAAGAACTGTAATTTGGATTAGTCCAGGCTGTTTTCGCAGTTCATCTGCTACAGCCACTTCTACAGGATGACCTCTGCAGATGCTGTTGAATATCACCAGTTACCCTGTCATTTGGTCTTCTGGATACAATCTCAATTTCTGATAGCTGACTATAGTCTCTGATTTATAGCTTGTTATGGCTTCTAATCTGAGGATCATATGTTTGATCCTGAGTGTTGAACAGGACTGAGTAAAGAGAAAATATAAACACACTAAGCCAAAATCTTCCACTGACAATACCAGATGGACGCCGCCATCTTATGGTCAGTGTTGGTTGGATACCAGTCTCAGCCCAAACACTGGAACCTTCCTTAGTCTGAACAAGTGCAATCATTCCTATCTTTTTAACAGCTCATCACCTAATAGAATTATCTTTAATGCATATACAGGTAAAAACTTTAATGGAAGTCAAATTCCTTTTAATGGCACCAGACAGGCATTTGGAATGCTGTCTGAATGTTGCAGGTAGTCAGGTAAGCATTTTCATCCCAACTAATTTCCTGTGAATGATTTGGGATAACTGAGAAGCTAGCTACATAGTGTCCTATAATAAGGGGTCAGAACAGTTCAGCAGAACTGAAAATAGAACTTCTGAATGTAAATTAAACATAATGTTCCTCCTATACATTAGGCAAAATAGGTGCACTTTGAGTTCTCAGGTAAATCTTCCACTTTCTAGAAGAAAAAAATGGACTATGGCACAGTGTTACTTACTGCTCGCGCTGCGGCTCACACAGCTCTCCTGTTTTCATTCTCCTTCTGTGCTGTGAAAGCCAGCACATGTGTGGCCACTCCTAGGGTGTGCTTGGCAAACGTCGTAGCACAGACGCCAAGCTCTGGAATGCATTTTTTCCAGCATCGATATTTGTGACTGTAGCTGTCTTCCTGGCTGGATTTCTTCATGCTGCTGGATGGCTCCACATTTGGCTGCCAAAACTACTGAAGGAGTTGCCAACAGGACTGGTGTGAGGATTAGTCTGGTTTAGCTGTCCTAACCTTCAGGATGCCGTGATCTTTCAATTTCCCTTTCACAGAGGGAAAAAAAAAATAATCTTTTTTATGTTTAAGAACAAGATTCTAGAAGCATTTTTTTAGAGATCCTTTTTCAAGTGACTTCCGTGGTGAAGGAAGAGGAAGTACCATATTTATCTGAACTGTTAAAACACACACAGTAAACAAACCTTGTCCAAATTCTGCCCGTACTTTTTGAGCAAGCCACAAATTTATTAGGCTCCTTCCTTGATTTGGTCACAGCTAAATGGGAGAACCATATTGCTTTCTGCATTTCCTCAAGACTGGATGTCTTGAATATCTTTAAGTTGGCAACAGGCAAAACAAGTTATTTACATCTCTATAAACAGCATGTAAGAAAAAGTTACATTGTTCAGTTTGTAACTATAGCAAGAATACTGAGAAGAATACGAAAGAATACTGAGACAGGGACGTCTGTTTGCATCTTGAACAAACATGCCAATCCAAACTTCTTTCTGAATGTTTTATATGCATCAGATAATGGTGACAGAAAAAGAATATCAAGATCTCCCTGAGCTGCCAGGTAAATATCACAGCTCAAAAGCAGGTTGAAGGTATTGAAAGATATCAAAATCACACCTATTTCTTTGCATCTTGGCTGTATGACAGATGTGTGGATGATGTGCATCCTGAAAATGGGCTGGTAGACAGCGCTTTCCTACTACATTTTGGAGGTCTGAAAGGTACTGTAGCTTATTGAGGCAAAAGCCATTATAATGTTCCTTTGGGGGTGGTGAAGTTCAGCACTGCCTGAATTCAGGGCTATGCTTACAAGCCACAAGAGAATCCATCATGTATTCACTCCAATAACTCTAGTTTCCAGCTAAAATGTGTCTTTGGTACTAATTTCCGTAAGAACATCCATTGCTGAGCATAGGCATGGACTGCAGAGGTGAATACCATTGGCTCTCTCTTTGTGCTTTGAAAAGTTCTCATGCATTTGGTAGCTTCAGTCTCTCCTGGAGCAGTGCCTGGGGTCGTGTTGCTCCATTCTGAATGTGAAACAGGCTGTAATTTGCACAGACTGTTCCTCAATCTTTTTCAGAAGAATAAAGGTTGGGAAATGTTTCCATCAGTGAAGTGCCTGGAAAAAGAAGGGGAAAAAGATTAAGAAGCCTAAATGCTTAAAAGATGAAGAACAGGGGAAAAGATGGAGGAAACAGAAAAAAGGAAGTAACAGAAACTGGATCAGATAGGGCTGTATTTAGAGACAAGGTTTAAACCTCGTGGTCATAGGTGCAAATCACACCACAGGAACATTTCAAAACTAAGGCCTGTACTTAGGTCCCCATAGACCTTAAGACAGCTCTGGAATGATGTACTGCTTGACAAGTGTTAGAGGGAAATGTAAATAGCTAGTGTTTCTCCAGAAGCAATGGCAAGGAAAGAACAGCGAAAACTATAAAAAAACCCACCCTACAATTACCTTAAGACTGTATAAATCTTTATCCATTTGTTACTAAGATAAAAGATTGGTCCTAGGAGAAAGAAAGAATCAAGTGGGATAAATGTTTTAGAAAGATCTTTTATTCTTCTATTTTCTTTTTTTTTATCTGGAGAGGACAGGAAAAATAAAGGAATCTTTTATTGATTGAAAGTGTTTAAAATAAGAAACAATAAAAAAATGGTGGGGTTTTTTTGGGGGGTGGCGAGGGGGGATACAATAATGGATCAAAAGAACGCAAGAAACTTAAAAGAGTTGTGAGGACAGAGGTGACATTTTATTGGGTACTCATTGTCATGTCTGTGGCTGGGGACATGAAAAGTGGGTGTGTACTTTTGGGTAAACATCAAAAGTCTGGGAAGTTCTACTGGATCGTTCCAAAAGCTGGTTATCCAAACCAGTCTGGTTTGGAGGGGATAGCTCTTCTTGCAGTTCATTTCTGTTTCTTGTTGTGGTCAAAAACAGGAAGCAGGGAGGCAAAAAGAAAAAAAAGAAGAAAAGATTACCAAATGTTTTAACAGCCTAAGGAATTTTATTTTCATTTGCCTTTTGAAGTAAAGGTTCAACTCAGCTATTTATCCAAGTTAGTCTGTTAAACCAAGACATAAAGATATTGAGTCTGCTAACTAGTGATGGGATGTCTGCGTGGCTTAAGTACTGCAGAACCTATTTTTGGTCCAGAATGTTGGTAACTCAGGCAATGCAAGCAAAGGGTCACAGTAACCATTCTGCTAATCAGATATATTTGATGTATCTTTTCAGTAATTATAGTAAATTTTGAAGAAACTTATTTAGGACAAATGTGAATAAAATGCCATCCAGCTGCAGGCTGTGAATTCTTCACAAAACTGCCAAAAATCTTTCCACAGAGATCAAATATTGTCTCTCTGCGATTTGATGTAGGCTCCACAACCAAAAAACACAAAAGAAAATGTACAAAATTGGATTTTAGGGGTACACCTGAATTTAGCAAGTAATTCTCAAGATAACAAGCATTATATTTACAGATTTATGGATTAGCTAATTTAAAATAAAAATATAACTACAAAACCAGTCCTGTTCCGTACTGGCACATGATAAATTGTACTGCATTTATTCTGAAATTAATAAGCAGGTATATAATCATATGAGTTTTGAAATTTTCAATGCAGCTATCTACAGTTACAGAAGTGAGTGAGGTTTTATTCTACATGTCTAGAACTCATGATGTGATTTCGCTTTGCTTTATTTATCTACAAGATGTGAATTAAAAACACAGTAAATTCTGTATTTGCAGAACAATCACATTTTAATTCTGGAAAAACACTCATACTGAAGTGTGGCAAGCCTGACATCACTTTCTTTTTAAAAAGACAAAGTAGGAAAAGCTAGAGGTTAGAAGCACACCCTTGAGCTGAAATGTCAAATTTGCCGAGACCTTATTAAAATCTTGTAATAAAAAATACTTTGTAAACATTAGCAATGGGATAAGAGAATAGCAATAGTTATATCAAATACATGAAAAAAAGCTCTGAAAATTTCCTGACCCTCTCGCAGTTCTGACAAGCAGAGGGAATATGGGAAAGGGGAGAAAAGAAGAAAAAAGAGAAGAAGGTGTAAAAAAAATAGAATCAAACAGAGGGAGGTCAACCTCAGTGACATGCTGTTCAAACTTAGACAGTTACTCTACAAGGTGAGAGGACACACAGGCACAGCTTTGAGCATATTC
This sequence comes from Stercorarius parasiticus, assembly GCA_013396915.1. Taxonomy (NCBI): domain Eukaryota; kingdom Metazoa; phylum Chordata; class Aves; order Charadriiformes; family Stercorariidae; genus Stercorarius; species Stercorarius parasiticus. The sequence goes on from VWZL01004025.1 coordinate 558,275, forward strand.
CTCCTTTTTGTCCAAAGAATAAAGGAAATTTATGGAAGTGAATGAAACTCCTCTGAATATATACTAAGAAGCATGTAAGACAGAATGAACGTATCTAAGTTTTTCAAAATAGAGCCTAATAGGACACCTTTTTCCTGTTGTGAATTAACTGGGAAATACAGAAAATATCTTCCACTAGAACTGACCAGCTGTTTAAATGACACAGGACTTCATCGTGCACAGTTTAAGGCTTGTCTATACCAGCAAAAAATCTGACAGAGTTTAAGGTTGGAGTTTTTTGCGACAACTGTAGTGAACAGGCAAATGCATTTCAATTTGCTTGTGCAATCTTAATGAATCCAGTGAGCGTTTTGGAAATAATCCTTTGACGTGCATGTTGCAAAGTGCCCATTTGTTGTTGGGCTTTGTGCATTCTGGGCTTTCTTCATGGAACTCTAGAACTTGTGGTTAAATTTAGTAGCTCTCAAGACTTCTTTTCTGATAATACATAATTCAACCTTTAAAAACGAGCCTGTGACATTTTGAAATTCTGTGGTAGTAGTATTGCTGAGTATAGCAGTCCTCACTGTTAGTAAAATGAATTAATGTATTTCAGATTCATTGGCAACCATACAGACAAGCGTCTTCGGATGGGTAAGAGGAATGGCAAACAGCCACTTGGTTTATTGCTGTGGTGCTACGAGAGTTCTGTTTGAAAAGCAGAGCTAAGAATGAGCCAATTAGACAGTTTAAATTAAATTTCCTCAGGCTGCTTAGTTTATTTGTGTGTGATACTGGTGGGATACATTATGAGGATGACCAACAGTGATCTGCGAACCTCAAAGTAAGGAAGGCTTCTGTGGCAAAGAAGGGTATGAATTGTATGCTGTTCATTTTTATGAAAATTGGCCTGTTTCATATCTTACCTTAAATCAACAGGGGCTCTTGTGGGACGAAACCATCAGCAAATTAACAATAAGTAACGTCCATGATGAAACAAAATACTGAGAGCTGGGCTAAGAATAACAAGAGTCATTGAGAAAGCAGTGGGGATACTAGTAAATGGCAATTATCAGTCTAACTCCAAAAGGACTGGCAAGGTCTATCCTTCCCATTCCTGATCCTAGAAATAAAAGGAAACCTAAAAACAAAGGGGCAGGAGGAGGCTGAGCGCTGTCACTGCCCTCCCAAAGATGAAGATGTGAGAGTGGCATGTGTAAGAAAGACGCCAAAACTTCAGTAAGTCTAGAAATGGGTGGAGAGCTTGTGTTTGAACAAAACTGAAGTGTGGTACAATAGGAAACACTAGAACGCATAAGACAGAGATTTGTTTGTGTATGTTATTTAGCATATGCTAACAGCTGGACTCCAGTGAAAAATCTATGCCCTGCTGTCACCTCATTAGCTAGTCAGGTTTGCTCAGGTACACCAGTTCTTGATGCAGTCACACCTTCCTTCTGTTGTACAGACATCCTCAGAAATCCAATCTCTAGTCACAACAAGTGTTTACTATCTGTGCGCAAATCACCCTGGAATTGCACCCTTCAATACCAGTATGAGAAGTGGGGACAGCATGGACAGTGTTTGGCTGACATTCTTCTTTGCCACTGCTGAAAATCAAAAGTTGAAAACCACCTCTGAGGACAGATATGGACAGAGGGTTGGGAGGAAAAGGAGGTTTTAATCTTGAGATTTTATGCTATGGAGTCCATTTTGAGCCCAGCAGGAAAGAGGATTGATGCATCCTGGGCAAAGGACTCCTTTGCTTTAGTCCTTTAGTCCTTCACAGAGTCATATCAACCAGAAATAAAATTGCTGATGTTTCTCGACAATGAAGTCCAAGACAGTTCTATTTGAACAATTCAGAGACTTAGGCTAGGGCTATGATAGTTGACTTCAAATAGGCTGCGTTTCTGTCAAAAATTTCATTGATTAAAATGGAATTTCTGTAGAGTACACTGTACTATGCAAGATAATGTAGGAGAGAGGTGAAGCTTATGGTGATCAAAGGAGCAACACAAGCTACAATTTAAAGGAAGTGGCTCAAGTGGAAATGAACAACAGAGATGGTGGGGGAAGAACTGGGGTACCCAAAATTATCCATGTCCATAATTACATAAAAATAAACCCAGACTCTTTCACTGTCAAACTCAAGATGGCCAAACATGCCTAACTTTTAGATAACGAAACTGAGATAAATACTATCCTTTGCACTAAACAAAGAGAAATTCTAGCAAATAAACAAACAGATCCCAAAACAAATGCTTCAGCACATTTGGGCAGTCCCACTGAAAGCCAAGAGCAACCCAAAAGGATGAAAATAACCTTATGTATAAATCCTTAGAAAACTCCTTTTAAGGGAAAGTATTCATTATGTTCAACAACTTACGAAAAAATATCTTACTGCATTTGACTATAATTTTTGAAAATTATGTTATTCTCAATGTTAATATGTTTATCTTGAACTACTTTTTGACTGTACCTTGGTAATTGTATGCTGCACCAAATTGTTTTCAGTCTTAGACTGTCTTGTGTGACAAAATATAAGCATAATTGACATCATTCAAATGGCTGCCAATAGGTCAACTTTTGAAAAACCATAAGAAATAATACATATTATTTTGATATTCAAACCACATGTCAAAAAGTTTCATGCTGTTTTGGGTTCTGCTGAAATTGCATCACGTTTACATCACACTTCAAAAACATCTGCAGTGCTGGTAAGGAGATGAAAATCAACATGTAAAGGAATATAGGTTTAAAATTAAGAAAAACATTCTCTTTTCTTGCTTTCAGTCTTGTAACTTCAATTAAAATGATTGCTGTAAGACAGATGTCAGAGGCTACTAAAAGGAAATTCATTTACTGATGGTAACAGTGGTGACAGTATGCTATTCATATTTGTGATACAAGGGATACTGATTAGATTGGGTTTGATTTGATTGGGTGCATGTAAAATTTTAAATGATAAATTATTAATTATTTATCTGTGCTGTATACCAATGAATAAATGTATACTGATACTATAACTGGTTCACAAAGCTTGTAACAATTTATATTATCTTTCCAGAGTATGAAGCATGGTGGGGTTTTACAATACACAGTTCAGCTGAGTTCTACTTTTACTTTACTTCTACTTCTACTTAAGCTTACTTTAACTAGAAAGCATCTACACACTGCATAATTACTATACAGTGTGGCCCAAGTAATCTGCGAATCTGTGATTGTGTAATATGACACTAAACATTGCATCTTTACATCCCTGAGTTGTGGATCAGATTGAATACATCCTCCTTAAGCCTCTAGACAGTTTCTATTTAAAGGAAAATGTAACCATTAATTTTTTCACAAGAGAGCAACTATCTGCTTTTAGTACTCAGGATATGTTCCAGGCCAAGTCAGAGGTCTTAAATCAAAATGCTATCTTTGGTATGAAGTGGTGAGGTTTAGTTTTAATTATTTTTCCTTTTTTTGTGGGGTGGTTTGGGGTTTTTTTTGGTAGTTCACACAGAAATTTCTGTATATGAGAGAGTACTTTACATTATAATTTTTTTCCAAACTACAGTCACACAAAGTAAAATAAGTGTTAATAAAATTCTGAAGGAGAAAAAGCTAGATATTTCTTGTAACATTTTCTATTTCCAGAATACTAGAAATAAGCCTGAACTACTATGATTGGATTTCTTTTTCTTCCTGGAGATTTCCCACGTTTCGAAAAAAACGGAGTCCTGCAGAATAATTCAGAATAATCTATACCTACACAATAATGGACTGACTGGGGCTCTTTCTACTTTAGTTTGTAAATGAAACAGTACATTTTCAGAAACACAAATATTATTAACTGTTTTTTCAGGCAGTGAGATTATCAGGGAAAATATAGACAAAGGTAATAAATTCATAATGAAAAGCTGGACAAGGACATCAAACTTCATGTCTTCATTTTCACAGCTCATACAGAAGCAAGAAGTTTCTCTTTCTCCTTCAAACCAGGAGGCAAAATCTGCTCCAGAATCAGCGCTAGAACTTATTCAGTTCACAACCATAGAATTAGAGCAAGCCAGGAGAGCCACACACTCTTCAAAAGAGTAAAGATTTGGGTAGAGAAAATGGTCTTCCTGGAAAACCTGAATGACTGTTTTCTGAGAGCTTGATGAGGAATTGATACAAAATCAAAGTATTTCTCTAATAGCTTTGGAGTATGCAGTTCAGCCTATTTCCTAATGTGTGTCCATGAAATGGACTTCATCTTAGAGTATTGACCGGGATATTATCCTGCAGATAAAAACAGTCAGACAGATAAAACTAATTTTGTTTATAATCTTTAAGAATTATAGAGTCTATAAGAATTACAAATCATAATAAGGAATGGAGATTACAATAGGTAAATCTATAGTCTACAAGGAATATAAATCTTATAGATTACAGATAATATGGGGTTTTGAACAGAATATGTGCACCTGAGGTTACACTGTCTTCTGGTTTTTTAGATTGTTGTTTTGGTTTTTTTTTCTCAAATAGGTGAACAGACAGCTGAACACAGATGGCTAGTTGAGAGAAATCAGAACTATCTTGCCTTCCAATTTTCATATCTACAGTAGCCAGCAGAAAGAAAAAAAAAAAAAAAAAAAAAGAGGAAGAAAGATGCCAGATGTGTCTCCTAGCATGTTGATGTGAAGGAAACTTTGCAATGAATGTTGACATTTTGGCATTCAGGACATTGTTCTGACTGGCGTTTAAGTAGCGGAATGTCAACATTCTTCACTTCCTCCCGGTAAAATATTTGCTATAAAGTGTAAATAAAGACTATAGAGTTTTTTCTTCACATTAGCTTGCCGAAACATCTGGATTTGTGTTTATATTGGTTGGCATCACAGGCTTATCCTTCAAGGCAGCCTTCTTTTATTTTTTTTTCCTAATGGAATCTCTCAAACATACGATGTTTTCTAAGTAAGACAATATTGTTTGACTATGGGAATAATCTTAAACATAAAGTGAAAAAATACTAGAATAAGGCTCAGCTGAATCTGTAGGATACTGATGTGAAAGCAGGTGAAATATGGAATGATACAGCACAAAAAAAAAAGATTTACATTGTTGTCTATGGCCCAAGAACCTTTTGATTGTAACTGCTGGACTTGATAAATAAGAGCAGGTGTCTACTTCCTTTATATCTGCAGTCAATATTAGTTCTCTAACCTAGACTGGCTGATGGGGAAAACACACACAAATGTCTCTCACAATTCACTAACGACACCATGTCTCCAGATCTCACAAGACCTTGACAGTAGTTTTCAAACAGCAGCTCCTTTTTTACCCAATTAACAGTGCACTGAAACAGCAATGACGGCTACCTCACTGAAAGGTTCAAAAAAACCCACCAAACCAGGTAATATTCAACATGATATCACCGTTTCATGTATTGCTGTATTCCAGCCTTGCTAAATGTTTTGGTTTTGGAGCCACTATATGTACATTGGACCAGAATAGTTTAGCCTGACATATGCTAGAAAGAACAAGAATAAACCACATTTTCCAGTGCACTGATATCCACCTATGCTTTGGTAAACTATATCACATGGAACAAAACACAAAGCAACCTCAGGAAACAGTCATGCTTCCAGACTACTAATTTAGGTTGAAGAAGATATGACCAAGGCACTCAAGGTTTCAAGATGCAAGGGCTTTCTTAAACAAATTTTACCTTTGTTATCTCTTAATATGCCTTGCCACATTTGGTACAATAATGAATAAAAGTACTTATTCTCAAATTATGTTATACCAAAATTAAGGTCACTCAAAATGGAAATGCCAAAAAGGGGACGTGGTTGCAGAGAATCAAAACTAACTTTTAACAGAAGAATTAGTTTAGCAAATACTCTGAAAGAGTGAAGTGTTTTAGGGAGAGACAGTAAAACAAAAAGAAAGATGACAACTCTTTTACCTGAGAGTAAACTTGTGTATGGTCAGCTTCGCCCAACTCAAAGAAGTAATTGATGAATATATGAACCTCTCTCTAACTTGAAAGACAGGATAGAAATGCCACAGGGATTTGAAAAGTGTGTTTCTACAAAGTAATGAGAGGCCTGGAATCTGTTTCTGTGATTTTTATTTAATGCCTTTTCTAGTAGATAGTGTGGTACACTGGCTTTTAGAAAAACCAGTCACTTTACTGAACAAAAGCAAGTTCTTTTACCACCTCCATTTTTAACAAATATATTCTGAGAGCACCAATAAATTATTAAAATAATACAATGACAGGAAATCTGGTTTAAAATCTTATAGCATGTACTTAAGTGCAACTCTCCTGTCGTTTCATTTAATGGCATTTCTACCTAATACTTGAATTTGAGATGTGAAGAAGCCTCCTAACCTTGGTTCACACTAAACATGTTCATAAGTGCTCAGAGTTGTGTATTGTATTTGAGTTTATAGTTAATCACAGTAGTAGAATTTTTACTCCCTGGGAAATTATAGAAAAGAGTAAGAGCTGTGTAGCTCCAGATGTTAGGCCAGACAAATGCAGAGGAGTAGATATATTTGCACTATCCACAGAATCATTTGGATCTCCTGCTTTATATAGGCATATACCGCTGTGTTAGAAAATTGTCATAATTTAGACATAATTACAGTTTCTTATGCCAGTTTATTTTTCATTATGGAGTAAAACAAGACTCTTTCAGTTTTCCTGGCAAAACTAAGCTTTGTCACAGGCAGTTGCGGCTCACTGTCATGCAGTTTGACACAGATGTATTCTTGGGACTGAAACCTAACATAGAGAAAATTCCTTACGTGAAGCAAGCATTTGACTGCCAGCAGCTATGGTGCTGTAACTTCAGACCCAATGTGGTATTACTGAATTTTTCACTTTTTAGCATACGAGGTTTACTTTATCAGGTATTGATTAATTTTAACATGAAAAAGGATCAATTTTAAAAGTTCATTTTTCTTCTGTTGCAGAAAGCACTTATTTCGTTTTTGTTTTGATCTTCTAAGATGTGTTTTCAAGAAAGCAAAAAAGAGAAAAAGATTGTTGCAACTAAATATGTATATTGACAATTTATTTCAGTATTTGTAAGAGCTTTCATTTGAAATCCTGGGCTGCACAAAAAGAAGTGTGGCCAGCAGGTCAAGGGAGGTGGTTCTGCCCCTCTACTCCACTCTGGTGAGACCCCACCTAGAGTACTGCGTCCAGCTCTGGAGTCCTCAGCACAGGAAGGACATGGGCCTGTTGGATTGGGTCCAAGGGAGGGCCACGAAGATGATCAGAGGGTTGGAGCACCTCTCCTATGAAGATAGGCTAAGAGAACTGGGGTTGTTCAGCCTGGAGAAGAGAAGGATCCAGGGAGACCTTATAGCTGCTTTCCACTATCTGAAGGGGTCCTACAAGAAAGCTAGAGATGGACTTTTTACAAGGGCATGTCGTGATAGGACAAGTGGTAATGGCTTCAAACTGGAAGAACGTAGATTTAGGTTAGACATTAGGAAGAAATTTTTCAGTATGAGGGTGAAACCGGAACAGGTTGTCCAGAGAAGTTGTGGGTGCTCCATCCCTGGAAGTGTTCAAGGCCATGCTGGATGGGGCTTTGCGCAACCTAGTCTAGTGGGAGGTGTCCCTGGCCATGGCAGAGGGGTTGGAACAGGATGATCTTTAAGGTGCCTTCTAACCCAAACCATTCTATGATTCTATGAAATCCCATATACCTGATGTGTGTTTACATGGCAGGTAGCATAATTGAAAATTACTACCAGAAAGGGTCTTCCAAATCTTGTAATATTAAAAGTAGTAATAAGTATGCAGTCAAAAATAATTTAGGAAAGCCAAAATTTTCTGTGACTTTCAGTCTTACTCCAAGAGGCTGCCTCCAGAATTAGTTTACTGTAAAGCTATATTTGCGCTTACTCTTCCTTTGGCTCTTTACATTCATTATAGCTTATCTGAACCAAATATTTCTCCTTCATGGCTAGGCTTTATTGGAAAATAAGGATAAACAGCCCTGTAATGGTGGAAGAAGAAAGTGGTTACTGATTTTTTTGTCAAAATTCGGACCCTCATAAGAAATCCATGCAACATTCAAACCAAAACAATAAAACCAACACTGCAATTCCTCTCTGAAATAACATATATATAGAGAAGAAAAGTACGCTATGTGAAGGATCTCTTTTTTTGTAGACAGTAACATTATTGTCTTATTCATTTACTGACTACAAATAGCCATCTGACTGCAGTCTTTTTTCTTTTCCATTCCCAAGATACTTCTTATGGCATTTTAATGCGTTTAATGTACATGTGTATACATTTTTGTATAAAAATTAGTAATATGCTGCTGGGGTCTGTTAGTCTGTCTGTTTATTTTACATGTGTATATTTATATGAGAAATATTTTAGTTATTAAACTTCATGTCAATGAAAAATTAACTTCCCGGTACATTTTCATGCAGTAGATCTTATATTATTGTTATAGTCAGAAAAGTGACTGTAAAAATGGTTCTGTTTATGAGAGTACCAGTTCCTGTGTGTCTTCAAGTCAGTGGGAAGCTATAGTAATGGCACTGTAGTTAAGGAATATATTTTGCAGACTTTACTCTAGGGACACCAACATCTATTTTCCAGCTTCTAAAATGCTTTAATTTGAAAGAATTCTGCTTAGCCTAATGCTATACTTCAATTTAGTAGCAGCCCTCTAGTCATCAGTAGAAGACACTTCAGACTTTGATCATCTCAATTCAAAGACAGTGAGATTTATTACATCTGTTAACTGTATAGCAATGGGATAAGCGCTAGAATTGTAGAGAGGCTAGGAGTAGAGATATGAAGTAGGCTGAAATAAATAGATACTGAAAATACCAACAGTTGCAAAATTAGAAGTGGGTGGAGTTGCAGCACTGGTGAACTAGATTGACTAGAGAACCACAAAAGAAAAAAAAAAAGCCAGTGGGGAGAACTACTCTTTTGATGAAAGTAAAATTGAATGGCTTACTGACTTGCTCCGGAGAGAAGGAATTACTCTCTAATAGAGCCCAAGCCCAAAGAATGCTGCAAAAAAAATATGAGGAAATAGAGACATGGATATGCACACAGGATTTATTTTAAATTATGTACCTATTTTTTAGTATTAGTGGGTAACTTGTTTTACAGTTGTATACAAACTCTGCATGCTTTAAGCATTCTTCACATGTGCTCCTGAATGTCCAAAATATTGACTACAATACTGTCACGATGAAAAGTGCTGCTTACGCTAAGAAAAAGCATAGGGGTAAGCAGCGGTCTTACAGGTCAGAGCAAGCTGGTGCCACTTCTGTGATAAGGCACCAGACCATCTGTACTCCAAATACGTGGGAGAAGATAGCGCTTCAGCACATTTAAAGCAAGTCCACATGATCTCTGCAGACCAATCAAGTCTCTGCATGTGCTTCAACTCAACTGGATGCCAGCCAACTCTCAATTGGAAACTGCTGTGAGTACACTGCTACGCCTAAGTTAATAAGCCTTGCTGAGAGACTAACTTCAAGCTCAGAGCTGGATCACAACTGGCAGACAGAGTCAGTTTAATTCTGTCTGCAAGAGACTGAGCAGACATAGCTTTAGGGTAAAGGAAATATGAGATTATATAAAGTCTATGGATTAGGATTTTGCACAGCATAGCTCCCTAGTGGGAGCTCCAGGAAAGGGAACACTACACAGACTGGCATAAACACTCTAAAGCCTCCTAAGAACAAGATACGTCCATAAAATTGCTGGACAGACAAATTGGGACATCTCCAATTGGGTGCCTTCTACAGGTCTATCAATCACAATTAGTTCTTGGAACATATTTTCCCACTTAGGATAGATACAAGAATATATATTTAAGATGAATCCCAGACCCCTAGATAAAACCTTTATTATCTATCTGTTCATGTGTGCATATGGTGGCTTTTCTGTTTCTAAGGCTTATTTAGTAAACTATGAACATTTATTACAATGGTGTATTTTGATACAAACTACAATAAAATGACAAATATATTTACAAAACCCATATTTTTTATTTAAAAATGTCTTAACACTTTTAAAATCACTTATTAAAACTAAAACTTTTTTGAAAACTAACTGTAATCATGGAAAGATGACTGATCGTGACCACAAAAATTTTGTACCTGATAATTAAGTCATACCTGCTTTCAATTTTCTTCTCAGTACATTATCTTATATGAGACTGTATGTAAAAAAAAATATTTTTCTCTGCATATTTCATGCTGAAATATGTAGTTGTCTTATAAAATATGACTCTTCATCACCAAGCACTTCACTTTTGAAGCATGTTCAGCACTCTTGATAAACATATTATTTCAGAATTTACCATGCTGTCCACTTTCTTACAAACAACCACACTAATGCTGAAATGGCAAATCAATATACTTCTATTATGGAGGAATCTAGTTGTTAACTAAAAGGTCAGTCTTTCTTTGAGGAAATAGCACAAGTGCTATTGAATGCCAAAAAGGAGACTATCAAGTGATGGGCTGGAGAGAGTTCCTTGCGATCCAGAAAGGCTGAAGTGAAATCTTTTTGACCTCTGCCTTAGCACTGGAAATAAAAGCCGAAAGACAACTTTACATGTTCAGACCACAGTACAGAGGCAAGACACAGGATAAAGAAGAAAGCAAAAATTGTGTGGATCCTGTATATGTAGGAATTGTGTGGCTAAGATGCATCTACAGGTGGTGGTGGAAGGGTTAGTTAGTTTTAATTTCTGAAATTTCTTGCTGAAGTAAAAAAATTATTTTATTTCCATAATAATGAGGACACATTATTTTAGTCAAGAATGAGGAAGGCATAACCAATATGACTCATCGCAAAGAGACCAGGTTAAAAAAATATCACTATATCTGAAATTGGTATCAAAATGTGAAAAAAAAAAAAAGGCTGTTCAAGAAAATGTTCAAAAAAGTCAAATGATACAACTCAGGAGCTTTAACAACAGAGTTGAGCCTGTTTGATCAAAGTGGTAGTTTCTTCAACTTAGTTTAATGACTACACAACAATGTCATAATTTTAGTGGCTTTTCTCAGGAATGTTTACAGCTCATAAGGAAGTGTTGAAAATCTGTGGAAAATTTGGAACATTGCATTTTACAATTAGGCCTGTACAAGGATGGGTTTTTTTCAGCTTTATTAATGACTCAAAGACTCAGTTTTATCATGAAGTTGAAAAAGCCCTAAAGTTTGGTTTGAACAACGTTGAGGTGGATTGAAAACTGGTTAAACAGCCAGGTGCAGAGGACAGTGGTCAGTGGCATAAGGTCTAGTTGGAGACCAGTAATTAGTAGTGTACTCCCAGGATCAGTACTGGGTCCAGTCCTGTTCAAAGTCTTCATTAAGGATCTGGTTGGTGGGGCAGAGTGCACCTGCAGCAAGTTTGTAGGTGACACAATAATGGGAGGAGAGGTTGATACACCAGAAGGTCATGCTGCCATCCAGTGGTCCCTCAACAGGCTGGAGAAATGGGCCAACAGGAACCTCATGAAGTTCAACATGGAGAATTGCAAAGTCCTGCACCTAGGGAAGATCAGCCCCATGCACAATATATGCTGGGGACCACCCAGCTGGAAAGCAACTTGACAGAAAAGGACCTGAGGGTGGACAATAAGTTGAACATGAACCAGCAGTGTGCTCTTGTGGTAAAGGCGGCTATCCTAGACTGCATTAGGAGAAGTGTCAGCAGCAGGTCAAGGGAGTTGATCCTTCCCCTCTCCTCAGCGCTGGTGAGGACACACATGGAGTACTGTGCCCAGTTCTGTGCTCCCCAGTGCAAGACAGATATAGACATACTGGAGTGAAACCAGTGAAGAGGAACAAAGTTGATCAAGCAGCATCTGTCCTCTGAGGAAAGGCTGAGTGAGCTAGGGCTGGAGCCTGGAGAAGAGGAGGCTTAAGGGAGATCTCATCAATGTATATAAGAATTTTAAATTTTTGTTCCTAGTTGAAGCTTTCTGTTCACTCTTGGTGAGTTAAATGGAGACTCGGTGGAAGGAAAGCTTTAACATGACCAGCAAAAAGGCACTAATGTTAATACCCTGTGCTCTCTTCACAATCTCTGCTGGATCCTTACATGTAATATTATGCTAGAGAAATGATGATGTAATTCTCACCTCCAGTTCTCACTACACACTCATAAAATCCACTCCTGATTCACAGAGGCATCAAATGCACTCACAGTGGAGGATATAGTAATTGTCTTAGAATTACCCTTTTGAACAGGAGACAGAATGTGATTGCTGAGGAACTTTCACTGCTCATTCAGTGGGTCTACTGCATCTTAAATGTAGAAAACACTTGCCTGCACTGGAGTAAGACAGTGACCAGATGCTAAAACCATTCCTTCTGTGTTTCAGTGGCATTTGGCTCAGAACCGCCGATGGACGGTTAGTAAGTAATCTTTCTAATTACTACAGAAACTGGATAAAGACCTCCAAGAACTACCAAGGAAGCAACCTTACACACAAGAAACATCAATTAAAAGGAAATATACAAAGGAAATGAAAATGGGAAAAGATAATGGACACAGGAAAGACAAATGGAAAAGGGGAGCCTTACAGAGGTGAAATTAATTCCACTTTATTTCAGCTGTTTATGCAGAAGTCCACACCTTGTCTATCTTCCCTGTACAGTCAAGGGAGCGGTGGTGGTGATAACTCTGCCAGTGCAAGATTATCCTAGACTGAGGTTGACTTGGGCAGTGTAGGAGTCCACTTTAGGATGAGATGAGTCATGGGAAACTTTCATTCCCAACACTGGCCATCTGTCCATTGTAAGAAATCATTCCCTGTTGAGGAGCCAGCATACCCCAGCACAGACATACCCATGAAGTCAGGTGAATCCAGGTGCTATTTGCTGATCCCAATCATGTTTAGTTGCCAAAGAGAACTGCTGCAAGATCAGGGTGATCTTGCAATTAGAGGGCATGTCTGTCCGTGTCCCGAGACTACATAGTTCTTCCTTTCTCACTTGATAAACACTTTCTGCAGACCTATATGTATCGTAAATATGGAAGTCCCTAACTCTGACAGGGACCAAGAATTATTTTACGAGAGTGAAAAAGAGTATGGGGAAATGGGAGAAAGAAAGGATAAAACATTGAACAAGTGCAGGAGCAATACTGTCAGTTGGGAAAGTAATATTTCCTCTCCACTTTTCTGTCCTTCCCTTCAAGATTCTGTGGCATTGCGATAAAAAGAAGAAAACAATGCAAAAAAGAAAAAACACATAAATTCCACCCCAGTGGCTCTAGAATCTCACCCTGTCCATTTTCCCCAATAAGAAGTGTTGTCCGCCTCTTTTTCTTGCACAAACACAATTTCTGAATATAAACATAATGAAAAGAGTTCGTGAATCTAAGCCATGGCGCAGAAAAAAAAGTTACAAGAACATGATGCTGGTGTTGTGCTCATTACAGACGAGTCAAAAATTCAAAGTAGGTTCCAGTCAAGTGGTTTCATATAATGAATAAGGACAAGACGAGTCCCAGCAAGTAATTCAGGAAATCTCAAAAATCTCATTTTTCAGTTTTAAGAAGTGGAGCACAGAAGTGAGCTTTCTTGCAGGAATATTCTTCGTATTAACCAAAATCTAAACCGCCAGGTTTGTATCCATAAACCAAGTCTCCATTCCATCCCTCTCCTAACAAAAATACAATATAACGAATGAATCAACCTCTTAACACTTTTTTTCATGCCGTGGGAGTTAACATCCTCATGAGCATCAGGGACAGAGAAATTTTTGCTACTTAATGATTTACAAAAGCTGCTAGTACTAGAATTGGAGTTACATGTCATATATCTAGATCTTGCAGAGCAGTTGTGATTCAGTAAACAATTGCTAAAAAAGAAGCTTTCTTTTTCTAACCAGAGGTATTATCAAGGGAAGTTCTTTTCTACTTATCCTCATGACCAAGCTGGTACCTTTATGGTTCAAAGTATATTAGACTGATAATAAATAATACGGCATACAATAAGGGTATGTTTGAGGCACAAAATAAAGTGCGTGTTGAGATCAGGAAAGTCTTTTCACCAGCTCTAAGTCAACTGCCTGTCGTGGTTCAGCCCCAGGCAGAAACTAGGAACACGCAGCCACTTGCTCACTTCCTCTGGCTGTGATGGGGAAGAGAATTGGAAGAGTAAAGGTAAGAAAAGTCATGGGCTGAGATAAAGACTGTTTAATAGGGACAGCAAAAGCCGTGTGCACAAGCAAAGCAAAACAAGGAATTCATTTACAACATCATATCAGCAGGCAGGTGTTCAGCCATCTCCAGGAAAGCAGGGCTCCATCACGAGTAACGGTTATTTGGGAAGACAAATGCCTTAACTCTGAACGTCCTCCCCTTCCTTCTTCTTCCCCTGCTTTGTACACTGAGGATGTTATATGGCATGGAATATTCCTTCGGTCAGTCGGGGTCAGCTGTCCCGGCTGTGTCTCCTCCCTATTTTTTGTGCACTCCTGGCCTGCTAGCTTGTGGGGCACTGTGAGGAGCAGAAAAGCCCTTGGCTGCTTAGCAACAATCAAAACCTTCAGTGTTTTACCAACGCTATTTTCATGCCAAATCCCAAACATAGTACTGTACCAGCTGCTAGTAATAAAGTCAACTCTATACTAGCTGAAACCGTGACTCTGCCAAACTGTCAAATCAGAACTTCTGCAAAATTTTGTTTCAGTAACAACTTTCACTTGAGAAATAGAAATAAATATTTTGTGTCTGGAAGTCTCAAATCAATCATAAGGTGTTGCTCTGGCCTGGAAGTTCCTGTTTCAAGTTCCTGAAGTAACTATGTTACCTAGGATATACCCAAATGCTCTGTGAGTAAACCTTGAGAAAATACTGAGTTAACTTTGATCCTGGTGTCATACCTCTAGTCGTCAGAAACATATTTTCATATTACTCCTGTAAGCATTTAAACAAATGCACTGAACAAAACATCTATGCATATGCCTCTTAACTAAGGCATATCATGTCAAAGGCACTAGAACTTGAATTTAGCTTTTCCTATCAAAGAAGGTTCACTGTGCTGCTGTGTGAAGAATGTCTTGCTAGCTGGTTTACTGTGAAATCATTCTTAACTCAAGCCAAGTTAATATAAAAATGCAAATAAAATTATTCACAATATCCAGAATATCAAACATAGTTACAGAGACTTAAGCAAAGAGACAAAGGAAAAAGCACTTTTAATCCCTGAGCAGTTGAATTAAATCAGAAGTGGTCACCCTCTCCTGCCAGCAGACTAACTTGTAATATTTCCTAACACATAGTTTGTCGGGGAATGTCTGTTTGACTAATTAGGAAGAATCTTCTCCTTATGGAGCATTTTTGCTTTTACAGACACTTTTGTCTTTTGAAGACTTTTAAGGACTAAGGTGAGTTGAGACAGACTAAATCCTTCTTCCCAAAGCTTGGTCACTTCTTCCCATTCATGAAATAAATTCCTCTCAACTGAGATAGATCCACTTTATTCACAAAGTGAGTATCTCTTTGTAATCCCAGTGGCCCTTTCTTCATTTGTTTGGTTAATTAACAACACTTTCATCTCAGCAAGTGAAAATCCCTCCTTTTAGTAACTCGTTCTATAAGTTCCCTTATGAAATGTCTTCTCTGATAAGCCCTTTACAAACCACTCTGTGATAACAACAGATTTGGAGTGAACGTCACCAACACCTTCCCTTTAAACCTGCTTTATGCAGCAGTTACTCTAAGGTTCTCCTATCTCTTGAGATCCACACTTTATTTTCTTTTACAAAGGGATCATTCCTTCAGAAAGGAGGTAGAATACCAGTAATGAGGGACGCTAACGGTAACTTTCCAAAGAGTTCAAATTCAGACAACCAAACATTAGGTAGTATTAAAATGAAACTCTCTTTGGTATCTTTCATTCTTACCTCTTGCCGCCTGTGCACAACCACATGGGCATTAATTAATTGGTTCTATGTTTTCTTTTCATGAAAAATCAGAATTTCATCCGCAATAAAAGACACTGTGTTTCTCTGGAAATACAACAATTTTAGCTGTAAGAGGAGCAGTGCATTTATCTTGAAAAATGTCATCTTTAATGCCCTATGGCTCACAGCTAATTCCTGAGTCTGGAGGAGGGCCATGAAGATGACCAGGGGCTATAGCGCCTCTCCTGTGAAGACAGGCTGGGGTTGTTCAGTCTGGAAAAGAGAAGGCTCTGGGGAGATCTTATAGTGGCCGTCCAGTACCCAAAAGGGGCTTACAGGAAAGGTGGAGAGGAACTCTTTATCAGGGAGTTTAGGGATAGGACGAGGGGTAACAGTTTTAAACTGAAGGAGGGTAGATTTAGATCAGATATCAGGAAGAAATTCTTTACTGTGAGGGTGGTGAGGCACTGGAACAGGTTGCCCAGGGAAGCTGTGGATGCCCCATCCCTGGAAGCATTCAGGGCCAGGCTGGATGAGACTTTGAGCAACCTGGTCTAGCAGGAGGTGTCCCTGCCCATGGGAGGGGGGTATGATTCTATTTTTAAAAAGAGGAATTGGATGCATCTCTATTGTTTATTTTCTCAGTTGCAAGAATCACAAAAATCCTTGGTTTATTGCTTTCTAGAAAAGCATATTTCTACTTTATCAGCTCTGTGATAAACCTTTCCTTTAGTCCAGAAGAAAAGGACAGATTATATTAATACCAAACTGACAAAGTGCAGATACTTCTCTGCTCTTTTCTTCAACAAACAATCAGCATCTGAATGCCACTGACAACAGCCACATGGAAAGTGGCTAAGTCAGCACTTCTTAAAGGTCAAAATGTTCCAAATATCTCAAATCAAAGCTGAGGTTTTCTGTATTGTATACAGCGGGTTCATTTTCAAACACAGGCATTTGGAGAGAGAAATATCTGGATAAACTAGCAGCAACTGATTCCTAGCACCCTGATCTGCACATGTATCCTTCCTGCCTGGCAAGGCAGATGGAGAGGTGGTGGGGCACATCCACTCCTCAGGGAAGAGCCTCTTTGGACTGTAAAGTCACAGGGGTGTTTAAACAGCACAACTGCATTTTCAGCTGCTCTGTGCACCGCAGCTTCTACTCCAGTTCCTGAGAGCTACCCCAGGGTAGCCACAGGTGGCTCAGATCCCTCTCTTCACAGTAGTTGCTGAGTCTATCAGGACGTCTGAACTGGATGGACAGCTTTGGAAGATGCTAAGGGCCTTTCTGGTCACACTTGTATCACAAGGCATTCCTCTACCATCCCCAATGGGGGAGGAGCTGAGGGACTGAAGAAGCTGAAATTGTAGGAACTGAAGATTTTGATAGTTCAGCACACCAAGCCCAATTTTATCACCTCCACCACTTTTTAGGTCACATTGTGTAGGGAAAAAACCTCTTTAAAAAGAAGCATTTACTAATTGTCCTATGAACTTCAGTAGTTCCCCCATGAATATCTTCTTCTATATTACTTGGAGTGGCCAGTTATGCCACTGGCATCAGCTATTAATTACTCACTTGCCCTATGGTGGAGCATCAAGGAAACGGAGCCACCATTGACTCGACGCACTGTGTTGGGCTTCATTCAAATCTGACTGCAGTTACGATACCTGCCCCAACAGCTACACAGGCCAAATCATGAGGCTTTTCCCATTGAATTCAGTGATCTCTGCAGCAGATCCTCGGGGTTCGTTTCTGATAAAATAGGATTTTATCAGCACAGGGCAAGGTCTCTATTAACCAAAATGACTAGAGAGAGTGACAAGATAAAGGATTCGATCAGTCTGAAGATTAGATCCCCACCATGCATTTCAAAGGGATACTCTGCACACTTCTACAGACAGTTAACGATTGACTGCTGCAGCAGCCGCAAAATGACCCCGTCAAAACCAGGGCTCGTTCCACAAGGTACTAAACACTCTGCAGATACACAGCTAAACTCTGACTA
>VWZL01004029.1:0-30450 GCA_013396915.1 Stercorarius parasiticus
TAAATAAAATTAATTTTATTTATTTTAAATAACGTAAAAAAGTCCTTTAGTCTGGTATGGGTAAAAAATTGGTTAAAAAAAGTTGGCCATGTCATGTAGGCTATTAAATAATTAATAGCAAGCCAAAGGTACACATTGCCCTATCAACAACAACAACAAAGTAAATAAAAAGATGCATATTGTTAAATAGAAAACTACAGGAGCTTATTTCTGTGAAAAATTAATGTGAGGAAAGAAGAGAAAACAAGGTGACAAAACAANGGTGACAAAACAAATTGTATTAAGTCCAGATGAATAATAATAATAATATAATATGAGAACACGAACAGTTAGGGGCAATATGAAGAACACCTAGAAGATTTAAAGAAAAATAATTACATAAACCAGAAGAAGTGAACTTGTGAAAGAATCCCAGAGACAGATGGAGTATCAGAGGCAAAAAGAACATTAGAAGGCAACAGCATGCAGTTAAGAGTGGCTTCTTGGCATCACTAAGAAACAAGATGGCCAGTTGTGAGGTAACTACTCTTTAAACTGGAAAAAAAAAAACNCACTAATATTTCTCCTGGCATGCTGGGCCATGTGATGGTTTTTTCCCCTTGAAACATTTTATAAAGCCACTACTAGATCTCTCCAACTGCCCAGCTGCATTATTTATTTAGATATATAATATGTGCCTTCATAAAGATCCAAGCGCTTATTCTAGTCCAAATCTACAAACATTAACATATGTCAATGATCATATCATATATTGCAAAATGGCATGGCTAAGCGTACAAGGATTGTGGGTACACAATAGAAGGACCTGTGGTAAGACAGTGTACAGGTTTCTGCCCACATACATACTCTCTGAAAACCAAAAGAAGCAAAAATGCAATTACTCATTAAGTGCACAGTTTTAAAATAGTTTGTAAAGAATATGCATATATATTTTGCCCCAGATTAAGCAGGTATAGCACCAGCTGAATCATTTTGTCCACGCTGTTCTTGAAATCATCTAGTGACATCTTGTACTGTACTCAGACAGTTTGTCCAAAAATGGATGGGAGTCTTCCCATTAACTCTAGTGGGCAACCTAATAAATGTCAAGAGGTTTACTTGGAAATAAATGGGAATAACAATCTGATAACTATTTGACCAAATTAATTCTATGTCTATTTTTGTTTCTAGGATTTTCTTGATTTGCTTGGATAGAAAGAAAGTAACAAGAACAAACACAACTGGAAACTTTCTTGTGAGATACGCTCTTCACTAAAGAACTGAAAAACCTTGGACCTAAAGACAACCTTCATATCAAACAGGTAAATAGAGATGTTTGGCTAGCAAATCAAAATACTTCTACTTACAACACATGAAAAAATGTTAGATTTTAACAGCCTGATAGAAATGACTGGGATTTAAACTGACACTAAATTCTTTTAGCTCTGCTTCTGTGAGATACAAGTATCTTTTACTTTCTGAGCCTTCTCTTTCGTTTATTTGATCATGAAGAGAAGATACTTTAGATTTATGTGTTGTTTGTACCGGAGAGCACAGCTGTTTTAGCTTTTCTGTCAGACCCCCAGGATCCTGTCTTTATAATGACTTTTTAAAATGCACAGTGGGTTTGCCTAAGCAAATTTAATTTGTATTACATTCTGGATCCAAAGGAAAGAAAAAAAAACATAACACCCCCTCCCCCAACGCCTCGCCAGCGCCACCTTTACAAGAGAGGGGATTTTAATTTAAAATTTATTTATTTATTTTAAATAATATAAATAAAATTAATTTTATTTATTTTAAATAACGTAAAAAAGTCCTTTAGTCTGGTATGGGTAAAAAATTGGTTAAAAAAAGTTGGCCATGTCATGTAGGCTATTAAATAATTAATAGCAAGCCAAAGGTACACATTGCCCTATCAACAACAACAACAAAGTAAATAAAAAGATGCATATTGTTAAATAGAAAACTACAGGAGCTTATTTNAAAAAAAACAAAGAAAATTATGATAGAAACTGGACCAGTTCTGGGAAAAAATACTCTATTTAACTGTAACAAATCATCAGCAGAAAAATGTATTCACCTGCTTCTGAAACACTTGAAGAATGAAGTGTTGTGTATGGTAATAAAATCAGCTATTATGAGAAAAGGCCGTAAGAAAGAAAAATTTTGCAGTTACCACTGAATTGGTATTAGAAAAGTTTAGAATTAGGATGACATACTTCTGTGTCAGGTAAATTAATTGATAAAATAAATAAATGAAAAACCATAAAATGACATAATAGCCCTAATGAAATTTGGATTAAAAAAAGTAGGAAAATCATACCTCCAGGCTACTTTGGGAGAATGACAAAATATGTCAAAGTGTAACTAGTAGAGACATCTGATTTGGATTTTTATGAAGCCTTTGACAACAGGCCAGGCAATACACACAATACACATCTAGGTGTAATCCAGACAGTCTAGGTTTCAGAATACTCTCTCAGGTGTCAGGTTCCAATGAAAAACAGATAAAAGTACTATTATGAGAGAAAGGTATTGACTACTTGTGTTAGCAACAGGAGAGAAGGGAAAAACTATAACTAACCTTTGAATTGGAGGGTGCCATCTCGTCCAAACATTCCTGTCCCTAGAGAACGAAACCAACCAATAAATCTGCCAGGATCCTTGCTCTGTCCTTCTACTGCATTCTATTGTGGAAATAAAGGTATCTGATATGTCCCATCCTGCCCACATGTAACAATTCGTGCTGGATGCCATATTTAGTTTGCAGTGCCCTGGCGAGTGCTTGGATTCAGACGGACTGAACTTTAAATAGGGATGGAATGAGAGGGAGGTTAAAAAACGATTAAGAAGGGGGAAAACAACAATTACTCAAATCCTACCTTACTGTGATTTTTTTTTTCCTGACAATTCATTTTTAAAATATAAGTATTACAAGAGCAGAAAGGAAGAATAAAATTTATTTGAAAAATATGGACTCTGAATTCAGAGCTTGCTGAAGTCAGGGAAGGCCTTCCAATGGCTTTAATGGGCTTTGGCTCAAGCCCCTATAGTGTAGCAATGAAAATAATATAAACTGAAGTGGGATTTATATCCGTACTATAAATAATGTATGTAATCTCAATTACTGGAGACAGTATTAGTATATATCTAATTTATCATTATTAAAGTGAGATTATGGTAGCTTTATGTGAGACAGAGGCAAATCTGGGTCATTAGCGAAAACAGTTCATTTACGGTATCCACTGTAACTACTCAGGCACTTTCATTCACGTTTAAAATCTCAATCTTGCCCCCCTGTGGCCCATAGGAATATAGCACACGTGCATAGTATAAATTCATCTGAAACTAGACTGAAAAATAAAAATAAAGAGCATCTATAATCCTTTTTGTTTTCTCATTCTTCTCTCAAATTTGAAATGCAAATGTGAAATAGTCAAGGCACAAATAAAACCTAGAGGGACATTTGCTTTTCAAGCTATGCTTACTAGTAGCACTTGCTGAAACTGACAGTACTAAGGAAACAAACTTGGAAGGCTTTTGCATAATGTTTCACTCATTCCCTCTTACTAAGGATATTTACATAGGCAACGAAGGCAGCTATTCAAGCAGGATCATAATGGCTACAATTGAGCTCAATTACTGTAGTTTCAGTGGGCATCCCAGTTATTATTTGTAAAAATGGGCTTTGTCCATGAACCACACATAATTCTGCCCTCAGAGGTAAATTTGGCCCAGCACGCCGGGGCAGAGTTCTACAGCCACATTGATCTGTCCCTGCTGTTAAGTATCAAAATTAAATTTGAAAATAAAACAGCTTCAGATGTCTATGTGGTCTTTAAGATAGAAAACAGCCACTTTGATGTATTAGCCAAGGCTTATGTATCATCATCACCACCACCACCACCAAAATCGCCTACCCAGGGCTCTGGATGGCAATGCAAATCCATGGCTACAGACCTTAAAAGACAGTTCCAGAGAAAATAATACTCTCTCCCTCAACCAAAAGAAAATGGCAAATAAGATGCTTGCAGGTAATATGCTTGCAAGTAGACAATCATATTACAAATGACCACCCCAATAGTTTTAGGAAAAAATCCACCTCACTCCATCTATGTACATGGGGAAACAAACTAACCACATCTAATATATTATTCCTTTAAAGGATAATTTGATGATATAACAAGGTTTGTGTCACCTCTCTTACTTCAGCATTCTCTGCCTTCTCTATGAAAAATAACTCTTCAGACTAATCCATGCAGGTTTAGTAAAAAGAACTTCCAATGTGGTCCACTGTGTCCCTCAGAAAAATGTTCCACAGGATTGCCAGATTCTTTCTTATCAGGAACAAGAGAACCAACCATTAGCTTTAAAGAGGTCATGTCATCAACTGTGGACATGTACTCAGCCTTACAGGGTTCACTCTGTTTCTTCTTACAGCAGCTGGATGCACAGTTACCAAACCTTATATTTTGTATTTTTCACTCTATTTTTTTTCCAAGAAAGAATTCTTCCTTCCTAACAACTTCTTACTACTAATTTGACATATTTATTATTCAGAAAGCCTGGTAAACCACAGCCCCTTATTTTATCAATTAAATAGGCAAAGCAACAATGCAAGCTCTTAAGCTCCCCGTTTGCCTTCTCTTTCCCTGAGATATTAACCAAACTGGTTCACTCTCAGTCAGCCATCTGATCCTTTTGCCCTCCTGAAGCTACCAACAAAAAGGAAATTAATGCCAATTGTGGAGGTGATTGTGTATTGACAATTTTCCAATAGAATCCAGATTTAGACCACCAATGTGTTTCACAGGGACATCCACCTGTCATCACACAGTTGTAATTTTCCACCAGCAACTGTCCTAGGATGCATTCAACATAGTAACAAAAGCTAAGAAAGATTCTTTATTTCATTATCAATTTTTACACCCCTAGTTCTTCAAGCTGGTGTTGTATTTTTAAGTATACTAATATAAAACACCCTACTTGAAATGGTTACTTCAGTACAAATATAAACCATAAATAAAATATAATCAACCTAGCCAATATAAATTGCTATTATTTTACAAATTATGTTAACCTGCTATACTTCC
This sequence comes from Stercorarius parasiticus, assembly GCA_013396915.1. NCBI lineage: Eukaryota > Metazoa > Chordata > Aves > Charadriiformes > Stercorariidae > Stercorarius > Stercorarius parasiticus. The sequence continues at coordinate 5,076 of VWZL01004029.1, forward strand.
ATCTACAGTATAGTTAGTTAATATTTCCTTTCATCCCACCAGCCAAAAGGCTAATCCTCACAGCAGCTGTTACTACTCCAGTACAGAATGAATGTGAATTTAACCTCTCCTGGATATAGCCTAATAAATTCTGTTGTTTTTCTAAGCACTTCTGTGAATTAAAATGGACATCGGCTTGCCATCCAAATTCATGAACAGGTCTGAAGTGGCTTTTAGGCAAGTTGCCAAATAACTTTCCAATTCCCTTATAGGGTATAGCTCTCACTCCAGAGATCTCTCAGCAAGAACTGAAAAAACCTATCTTCTCCATTTCCTCAAAACTATTTTTCATTTTCTTAGCACTATTTAAATAAATTAAGCACAACATTACATTAAACTAACATTAAGCGTTCGTTTGCACTCTTCAGTTCTCAATGATTTCAACTTCATTGTACCAATACAAATAAGAGAAGAATATGCCCTCCTGCAAAGGCTAGGATATTGAAAAGCTTGAATATAAAACGCAACCCAGCACATGTGTTTGGATATTGAATAAGGCTGAGGAAAATAGGAATGGACTCCAGTACAATTGAGATCTATTACTAGAAACAAATGTATTTTTCATCTCATGCTTAACTTTATTCTAATGAAAACTAATATATGCTATAAAGTCTTCCTTTTCTCCAAGACTTCAATCTCCATTTTCAAAAGTAAGATAATTTAGACTGGGATTTGGCAAAGCAACAAACAACCCGCTACACTTTAAAACAATTGGAAATGCACAGAATTTAGGCACATTACTCGTGTTTCCATATCTGCCCTCCTAGAGATGAAATATTTCCTGTTTTGATGGGAAGTTACCAGCCAGCTTGCATCAATGTGTGGCTTTGAACATTTTAAAATTCAAAGCATTTAGGGCCCCTGTACAGACTTGCCTGCTGATAATAGGTTTTCGTTCTGTTTCACACTCCCTAACCACAGTCTGTAAGACTGAAATTCACAATAGAAGACCAGCTAGAGAAAATAAACTTCAGGTAATAATAAACTTTCAACCTGTTGAAATAGACTCAGTTAGAAGAAGTTATTGTTTTAATGAAATAACACACCAGTTTCAACTGCATACCCCTTCTTCACAGCCATTAGAGCTGATCTGCTGTATCAATAGGATATAAAATTTAATTTTGGTTTTATGCTTGAATACAGTTATTTATTTTCTCTCCTTTACAAAAACGTTAAAGCCCCCCAAACATGAGAAGACTAAACTCATCACCACCAGTGGCAGCAACTCCCTTTACCAGACTGAGGAAACCAGTGCGCTGAAGAGGCACAGGTACTTCTCAGGTAGCACTTTCAGGCATGAATACTCATGATTTACTTGCTGTGTCCTTTGGAGCCCCCCCCACATTATGGGCCAGATGGAAAATCTGCTACCTGACAACCAGACAGCCCTTTCAGTCACCAAGCAAGTGCCAAATTAGCAAAGAGAGCCACATGAGGTTTTTAATTTTTATATAAATTACCCCAGTATTTCTCCCTCACAGGCAGGCTGCCCAAGAATCAGCCCTGTCGGCTGGCCAACTGGAGGGACATCAGACTGGGCAGCTGCTGACAAAGTGCACCCACCTACCGCCTCGCACCTTTCCTCAGCCCTCAGCAGTTACAGTTGACCAGTGGTTCAATCGCAGCAGCGTGCACCATGTTCTCAGCTCCTCTTTCTTACTACTACTTTGTCTCCCCACTAAGGAAGGGAACGTGACAGCCCAGAGCCCTGCTCTATCCCCTTACCGATTGAGGGAGCCGGCGGTCCCTTCTCCCGCTCCTACCGTCAGCGTTGTCCCTGCTCTGACAGGAACGGCAGAACGAACTCGCACCTTAACCCGGCCCTCACCTCCGCCTCACTGGCATTTTAATAACACCAACGCATTGGGAGCGTTTTTTTGGCCCTTTCCCTTCCCGAGAAAGCGTTTCTTTCTCCCTGAGGCGGGCTCCCCACGGCGGCGCTGCTGTGACGGGCCGCTGAGGCGAAGGCAGACTCCATTTCCCGGCGTGCCTCGCGGGGCCGCCCGGCGCGCGGCGGCGGCCGGGTGGGAAGGGGCGTGTGTAAGATGGCGGCGCTCGGGGCGTGGGGTTCTGCGGCGGCGCCCGCGCGGTTGTCGCGCGTGGCGCGGGCGCTGTGGGGCTGGCGCGCGCGGCGGGGACTCGGGCAGGACGCGGGCACCGCGGACGGTACGTGAGGGGAATCCCCCGCCCCGGGACAGGTCTCACAGCCTGCGAGGGCCCGCTGAGCCCCCCGGTGCCCTTCGTGGTGGGCGCTGCGGGTCCCGGGGAGGCNGACCGTCCCCCTGTACTCGGCACTGGGGAGGCCCCACCTCGAGTACTGTGCCCAGTTTTGGGCTCCTCACTACACGAAAGACATTGAGGGGCTGGAGCGGGCCCAGAGAATGGCAACGGAGGTGGTGAGGGGTCTGGAGAGCAAGTGTGATGAGGAACGGCTGAGGGAGCTGGGGTGGTTCAGCCTGGAGAAAAGGAGACTGAGGGGAGACCTTATCGCCCTCTACAACTACCTGAGAGGGAGTAGAAAGGGGGGGGTCTGTCTCTTCTTCCAAGTAACAGGCGATAGGACAAGAGAAAACGGCCTCACGTTGCACCAGGGGAGATTTAAATCAGATATTAGGAAAAAAATTCTTCACTGAAAGGGTTATCAAGCATTGGAACTGCCCAGGGAAGTGGTTGAGTCGCCAGCCCTGTGGAGGTATTTAAAAGACAGGTAGACATGGTGCTTAGGGACATGGCTTAGTGGTGGTTTTGTCAGTGTTAGGTTGGTGGTTGGACTAGATGATCTTGAAGGTCCCTTCCAACCTAGACAATTCTATGATTCTATGACCGTGGCCTCCCCACCAACCAGGTTAACAGCCTGTGAAATCCCCCCACAGAGGGAAAAGCTGCCAAGCCTTCCTTTGGGGATGAAACGGTTCAGAATCTGCTCTACAAAATGACTGGGCTCAACCTGCAGAAAGTTTTTAGGCCGGTGAAAAAGGAGCTTAAACCGCCCAAGTACAAGCTGATGACAGAAGCTCAGCTGGAAGAGGTAGGCTGCTCTGCTTTGTTGCGACTTGAGTTTTGGTTTTAGCAAAAAGTCTGTAACAGTCCCTCTTTCTGCTTCCTTTAATGGTGCTATTGAAAACATTTCGGTTTCTTTCTTTTGTCTCAGGTCATTTCCTAAACTAGTGTAAATCAGTGTTTCTTCACTTTAAATAATCAGTTCTGTTTATCCAATTGTTTCTGATTTTTATGGACTATAGAAGGAGATTGGATACTTTTTTTTTTTCTTCTTGAGTGAAAGGTCTCTTTTATTATTTGCACTTCTTACACTTCCTAATTGTGTTAAATGGCTTTATCTGATGCTTAAATTATAGCCCTGGGAATCCTTTGTCTACCCTTTTTTCCTGTTGTTTGACCACAGTCCAGGATGACAAAGGGGCCTGACTTAAACTAGTTCTCATGTAACCACAATCACAGCAATATATAAACTGTTTATTGCAGTTTGTGCTTTGGGGGAATTTTGCCATGGCAAAATGCCTGAAATAAACTTGGTGTTTGTGGTACAATACATAGATTTTAGTTTTGGAACTTTTTCCACCAAATTGCCCAAGTTACAGTAATGGTATATTGTTCACATGTATTTTGTCTACCTGGAGATTGAATTAGTGTCTGACTTCTTCTCAACTGCAGAAGGGGGGGGGTAAAAGTTTTTTAAAATGTCTCTCTAAATAAAAATGTTTGTCCCAAAATTGTATGTTAGCTTGTTAGCTTTCCAAAAGGATGGGGTTTTTTAACTACCTTTTTTTTTAAGGCCACAAGAAAAGCCATTGAGGAAGCTAAAGAAAAACTAATTATGCCCCCTGTTTTGAAAGAACGAGAACCAATTGATGATGTCTTAGCAGAAGACAAATTTCTTGAAGGAACTGAAACTACAAAATATGTGTTTACAGATTTAACTTATTCCATTCCACATCGTGTAAGTAACAATATATTAACTTATTTTAAGAGCTTTTCATTCTTAATTTCAAAATAAGCTTTAGGTTTTAAAAAAATGTTGTTATAGCAAAATGCTGCAAAAATGCTGAGGAGTTGCAAATTCAGTCTGGTACAAGGCAATACAAAGACATATTTCTAAATGTTTGCTTCTAACTCATAATGATAAAATAATTCCAGTGCTCAAAAGCAGGTGTGCATATGGGAGCTGTGGGATAGCTAGTTAATTATTTTAAAAGCATATGTTTGTGACTTGCTGCAAAGTGCTGACTTCTTCCATGCTTCCTACAAGTTTTCTGTAGAATTGAATTACTTAGTACTGTGCATAAACCAAAAGATGGAGCTGCTTCACAGTTGCAAAGATCTGGTGGAAAGCTGAGTAAATGATAAATGAATTCATGTGGAAGCTGTGAAGAAACAGTTGTTAACTAAAATTGTGGAGTATAGGGATAAAGATGACAGCTAGATTTCTGGGTATAATGAAACATCTAGCTTGTCTTCAGTACCAGTAATAAGAGGCTGGAAAAATCCTTAACATTAGTTAAGATTTTAAGTCATCTCCATGGTTCAAACATGCACATGGTGATGATCCTGTGAATGAATCGCCAAGTCTTCCATCTATTACTCCATCCAAGAGCTCTCTCCAGGAACCTGCTATTTATTCTCCTGCCTCAATGTATTGAAAACGTCCTCTCTCCTGTCTGCAGCCCTAAATCAAATAGGCTTGTGAACAAACCTGAGTATATTGCTTTATTTGTTATATTTTTGGTTTTGCACTTGTCCTTGCTTGATTCTAGCACCTACCTCTGAAACAAAGTTTAAAAAGTACAAGGCACTTGCATTCTTAATTAAGTAGATGTTATTAAAAGCATAAAACCAGGCCAGCAACATTAACTCAGTTCTGTGGGTATTAGTTATGTTATCTGTCTAAATTTCACAGAGATGTAGCTTTTAGTGTAGGCACATGCACAGTTATGTCATAAAGTAAAATTAAGATGCAAATGTAGCATTCCATTAGCAGGTACCAAGGGAGAAATTATGAATTTAGCATATAGCAACAATCAGAAAGAAACTGGTAGTATTAGTGTGGGTTGAGATATAGAGGGCCTTTGCCAAATATGAATATTTTTTACAATGGCTCTGGCTACAAAGAGAGGAGACTTTGGGAGATAATGCTTTTTTTTTTTTTTTAAACCTTGTTTTCAGGAGCGTTTCATTGTAGTTAGAGAACCAAATGGTGTATTACGCAAAGCGACCTGGGAAGAACGAGACAGAATGATACAGATATTCTTCCCAAAAGAAGGGCGCAGAGTTATTCCCCCAGTGGTATTCAAGGATGAACACCTTGGGGTAAGAGCTTTCTGGTTTTCAAAACTGATCATTTTTCCTTGCTTGTGCTCTGATAGTGAAAATGTGCTACTTAGACAGAGGAACTCTGAATAAGCCAGTCTGCTTGTATGTTTTAAGCGGCTTGAATTCTGTTTTGAACAGTTGCTTATCGTTGTAACTTACTTAAAATACTTACTATGAAGTTCCAGGTTGGGACCAGGTGAATCCTGGGTAGGTGCAAATATTCTGTCGTACTATAAATCCAAATCAGATTGTTATGCATTGATAAAATTGTATGCTTAATCTGAAAATGTGAACAGGTCGTTCAGAAACAAAAGTCAAGAAACTGTTATCAAGGCAGTTACTGTACTTTTATCCATTTTGTCTTGTGATTAAGGGGATACTCACTGTAAGTGTTACACAGAAGAGAAATACTGTGGCTGCTATTTTGATTTTGGATAGTTGGAATGGTGTGATACAGTATCTATTCCTGAATTTGAACTGTTGTTTTAGACTGTATTTCGGCAAGACCGTCATGAGGATATTCTTAACATGTGCATTGCTCAGTTCGAGCCAGATTCACCTGACTATATCAGAGTGAGTTGACTTTTCAGTTTTCTAATAAATAATGAATATTAGTGAAGAACTTCAGGGTTTGTTTTGTAAACATGCGTTATCTGGTGATAAAATCGTTCACGTGTTCTGCCCCGCTCCATAGATTACCTGTTATCCTTGTGATGATCTCTTCTTTTTTTTCTTGACTCGCTGAGAACATAACTTCTATTGGGCAATTTTTCAAGTACCTTTTCTTCATAGTAAGACTTCACCTCTTTGCTTTAGCATTTTTCTCCTTCAAAAATAGATAACAACTTGACAGCAGTGACCCTCCCTCCCCAAATTTTTAGTACATAGCTAGTATTTAGCTTTCTCTTAACAAAAAGCTGTCTACGCCCAAGTACTAAAAACTGGGTTATTCCGGTGTTACCCTGGATTATAACATGTTTAAAGCTTTAAGGTAGCATGGTTCAGCCTGTGGCTTACTCCTGCGCTTTAGGAATGTCTGAAAATAGATAAAAAAAACTTTTAAGTGAGAGGTAGAAGGGAGAAACTGTCATCAAGCTCCAGTTAAGCTAATGAAGCTGAAACCTTTTCTGTGTGTGCATAGGTTCATCATCGGACTTACGATGACATTGAGAAACATGCCAAATACGATCTGCTCCGTTCAACAAGACACTTTGGAGGAATGGTATGGTATCTAGTAAACAGAAAGAAAACGGATGGCTTACTAATAGATATGATCCAGAGAGACTTGTAAGTGGTGTTTGTTGCTTATTAATTCTGCATATCTAAACAAATAGAAAACAAGTACTATTGCTTGAAAATGAAAACATTATCTCTGTAAGATGTATAAGTTTCCATTTGCATGGAATTTTGGGCTAGCTGTAACTTTTAGCTATATAGATGCTGAATGGAAACACCAACTACAGTCCATGAAGTTGTAGGGTATTAAACTACATTTCTGGACAAATTAGCCTTTTGTAGTTGTTGGGGTTTTATTTTTATTTCTCTTGTAATTGTCAGTACACTTCCAGCTCTGGGCAGTGCTGATCTTAAACCCTAACGCTTTTGTACTACTCGGCTCAATTTTGTCCTTTAAACTCTGTATTTTAAAGTAATTCCTAAGAAGCTTGGAACAGATAGATACGCTTTCATTTTAATGGATGAATTTCCCACTTTTGGCTTATGCTTACATTTATGTAAAACACCCGTTACAGATTTAAATTCAGCAGAGGGCTAGGTGTCACAAAATTTATAATACTCATTCTGTAAAACATGCTAGTTGCTGCAGTCTGTGTCAGAAAGTTTCTCTTTGGCAGGGTTGTTCCACTAAATACTTGTTATTAGGTAATCAATTGTATTTTACAGAGAGATTTCAGCTTTAGTACTGCTGAACAGTACATCAGGCCTAACCTGCAGAATGGATAAACTTATGTACTGTACCCGGTGCACCTTGGTGTTCACATCCTTCTATCTTCCTTCTCATGAAGAGGTTGCCATTGCGATAGATGATGGGATGCCCGTTTAGCTGTGTATTCTAATGACTGTATAACTTGGTGAAAGCAGAAGTTTATGAAAGCCTGTGGTGTGCAAAGTAAATACTAAGTAATTGCTACAAATGGGCCTTTATTTGTTTAGGCTGGATGATGCTACAAGTTTAATTACACTGTATCATATGCTTCATCCCGAATGTCAATCAGCAAAAGAAGCTAAAGAACGGAAACTTCAAGGAGTGGATCTCATCAAGGTATGCATTTGTTGTGGTTTGAGAAACCCACGACAATTTATTGTCATTTAGACAATTGTTCTATCACCTGATGACCCCTCCCCACCCGGGAAGGAGAATCAGGGAAAATCAAGGAAATATGAGCATGGAAATATAGACTTAATAGGATAAGACTAAATAATTAACATTAATAATACTAAAGAACCAGTATTGATCCCGATACCAATGTAAGATATACAAGGACTGTACTCAGCTTATTTTCTCAGCAGGAAGGTGTGCACTTCCAGCAGTGGGGCAAGGAGTTCTCTGGACCACTGCTATCAAGGGGGAGAGAGAGCACACACTACACAGTAAACTTTGTAATTTATATTGAATGTGATGTTCATGGTATGAAACAATTGTGTCAGCCAGCTTAGGTCAAGTGCCCAGGTCTCACTCTTCCTCATCCCTGCACCTGGCAAGGCTTGAAAACACTGAGACCTTGAATCCCACATAGCCTAGCTGGCTGTAAAGCAAATATTTTCTCAAATTCAGACACCGGAGTCTTCTGGAAGTGCACTTTTTGCAAGCATTAGAAGAGAAATTAGTCCCATGTCACTCAAACGAACGAGGACAGCTTTTTTGTGTCAAGGCTACTTAACTACAAAAGAGAAAGCTTTTAAAGAGCAGAAGCCTATTAAATAGTCTAAATTTCTCCTTCCCTTAAGCAGCACATACTTAACCAGAACTGTTGTGCATGCCAGGCTGTGGTTTGTTTTGGTTCTTTTCTTAAGAAATCTCATTATGCAACTATGCTCTTAACTGTCCATTAAACTCTCTCCTACCATGTTTGCAGGTATTTGTGAAAACTGAATCACAGAAAGAAGGCTATATACAACTGGCCCTCCAGGCTTATGAAGAAGCAATGGCTACTTCTACAGCTTCATGAAGTAAACCTTAGTTCATCATGAGTTTTGTAAACACTCTCTGTACAGGATTCCACAATAAAGACTTTCAATGACTGACACAACTGACTGTTACAGAAACTTTTTTCTAAAATATGTAAGAATCACTACAGCAGCTGGTTATTTTCAGAAGTCCTGTAAACGAATGTATAGCAGTCACCATGACTTTTGTTTTGAGGTGACAACATGCCCCAAGTTGAATTCTTTTACTGTTGTTGCATCTTGAATCTAAAGAATTTGCCCACAATTCATTTTACTTACTTGAAGTAAGCATAGGGTCTGGACAGCTTGGCTTAGGAACATGTTTAACACCACATCTGTCCCTTAAGACATATTACTGTTCTTTTCCAAACAACACTTCTAGCTAAAAATTCTAAGAGTAACTGAGCTTCTGATCGTTAACATGTATAAACTAAATAATAGCACAGTGAAAAAGTGACCATATACCTTAAGTGTATATGCTAAGAAAAGTCAGGTTAGAATACTAATGCTTGGCTACTGTGCTCCTGTTTCAAGTATTTGCAATACATACTATTGAGGCTAGGTTAAGAATAGTAAATGGAGAACGGAGGAATAGAACATTTAAAAGGGTTTATTTAATTGCTTGATAAATTGAAACATTTTTTAGTATGCACTGGAGCAGGCCTGTATCTTGAATTTCAACATAGTGGAAGCTGATTCCTTTTGTACAGCTGCTGGGTCTACCCTTCTTTCTACATGTACATGGTCCACTTGCAGTATAAAAATCAAATTAACTTGGAGCACATAGTCCACAGAACTTCATTCCTTTTTTGGGAGTAATTGATTTGGTCATCAAATAAGTATGTTCACTCATCTAAGATCTCTTCATCCAGATTGATATCTGTGGTATCAATATCTTCCAGATCCAAGTTATCCAAGTCATCTTCCAAGTCCAGTAATGTCTAGGAAGAGGAAAGATTAGATTAAGGGGACACTAATATGGTTACATGTTAGCTAGTTTATGTGATGTATGCTTATGATGTATCTGCACATTCTGCAAAACACCACTGTTAAAGCAAGCTGTAGAGAGAAACAACCTCTCTCAGAACTGCAACTTTTTACTATGTTCTGCCCAACTGTGTTTGGGCTTCACCTTTTGTTCCTTGTAAATCCACAAAGCTGTAGAAACGGCCCTATATTACTGTGTCTGGGTCTACTAATATAGAAAGTGATGTTTTCCAGTAGCTTGGTTTAATCACATTAGTTGAAGTCTTTAACACAAAATGAATTTAGCGCTTGTACCTTCCCCTTCATGAAAATACATTTCAGTACCTTTTGATCTCTTGTTGGAAGTATATCAGAATTCTGCAAGACTGTCTTCATCACTTCAGGTTTAGGAGATGGAACTGGTTCTTCAGCCTTCTTCTAATGAAAAAGAGATTCCTTAAGTTCTTTTGAATTTAAATTCTTTCAACAAAAGCAAGTAAAGAGTAGACCTATAACCCCCCCTCTCACAGTGGTTCTCTTTCAGAGTTTCCCTCAGAATTCTTGAGCGGCATCTTCACAGCCAGGAAGTGTTCTAGTCATCACTCCAGTACAGATTGTTTCACCATCCAGTCTATTTAAAACCATTGATGATGGAACTGATACAATGAAAACAGCCTTCAGAAAGTGTCTGTTAGTTTCAAATACTGCAGCGCTGTTAGAAAGTAAGAGATTATTCAAAGTCCTCAGCAGGAAAGAGATGAGGTTACTTGAGACTGCCACAGAAGTTTTGGCAAGCAGCATTGCCTATAAACCCTATAATGGTTTAACACTCATCCTTCTTTGCTGCTGCACAAGTTTTATATTAAGATAATTTATCAGCTAATACCATTACTGAAGCAATGGTACTATTCCGTTAATCATATTAATTACATAATTATCTCCTACAAAACTTCCCTTATTCTGTCTCAGTTGTAAGAGACAACTGTTTAAGGACTTCTATGCCATCGCTAACCGAATGCAAGGATACACTTGTAACAGTCACTAAAGCTACCTGAAAGTAAGCTCACTTCTCTGAACTGTCAGTGAAGTTTTGTAGTGCTTGCACAAGGAAAAAACACAGCATTTTAAGTGTTTGTTTCAATGTGGGTGCCTCATATCTTACACTGAAGTCGTGTTTGCTGCATAATAGTTGGACAGCTGAGGTGATCAGAAAGAAAAATCAGTTTGAGTTACTTCAGATATTAATTATAACATATTTTCAAATAATTGAGTAGGATTCCTAGTCAATTAGTTACAGAAAAGTCTTATTCCACAACCATGCATACTAACAAAGAATATAAAGCATTTTAAATTACTATAATATGCAAGAGTTTCCACATTCCAACTACTGAGCTTTTAGAAAACTAGCAGCAGTTGAGGCAGTGTTTGCGCAACTGAAATTGGTTTTCTGCAGGATGAATTCAATGGTAAGAGTACCATTACTCACATACACTAACAAAAGATGAACCAAGATAAGTAACTACACAAAAGAAATAATTTCAGAGTGAAGAAGTCATTAGTAGTTACAGTAGATTAAGAAGAGTCTTAGGCAAAAGAACATGGAACTCAGAGTAATTAATTTGTCCATTGTTCGTGAAATTTAATGACCATTATTGGCAAGGGTAGATGTTCCCATACAATGGCAAAGTTGCCTCTTAGAATTCATCATTTAGTGGCAAACACTGACCTGAGGTGCTGTGACTCCAGAAGGCTCAAAGCCTTTTGCTTCTTCAAGTAAGTTTCTTTCTTCATTTGGCTAAGTAAAAAAGAAACAAAACCACCAAAACATATGTTCATGGAATGTTTCAGTGGTTGCATTGACTTGCTTAAAGCTGAATTTACACACCACCAAATGTTTTTCTTCTAGAGACAAGAAGAGCTCCCACTTCTTACTTACAGTGACAAGGGGATATTCCCTGGCTGGCCGCAAGTCAGCAAGACTTTGTTTAACATATTCTTCAGCAACAAAAGCTTCCTTTAATCCAGGGAAAAGGTTTTCATATTCTGTAGGATCAGCAAGAGACTCAGCAGCTTTTTGATTGACTTTAGAGAGATTCTCCCGCCACAGTTTAACAACCCTGGGGATGCAAGCCATGACCATTAGATACAGCTAATTGTGACAACACTCTTCACGCTCTACATATGCTTTGAAGTTACCTTGAAACTTGGCTTGGCAAGTATGTCCGTGCAAGAAAAGCAGCTTCTGGGAGACGCCCAGTTTTAATCAGGAGTTCCAAACATGAATCAAGCCTAGAAGATTTTAAATTGCGATTTTAACCAGTGAGTTTAATATAGACAAATTTTTGCATTGATTAGCTGTTTATTCTATTAAAGTGCTTGCATTTCAGATTTTAAAAGTAGCAGCCATCATAAAATAGATTTTCTGAAAAGGCACATGCCGCAATCTTTCTCCATGAAGTTTTAAGTTACCTGTAGTTAACTATGAGAAGAACCCGAGGTTCTTTGCGTTTTCAGAAAGCAAAACCAAACAAGGTAAATCTCTTGCTTGCTACTTACTTTCCCTGCAGGAAGTAGCTCATAAATGCAACATTGTTCTTGCCATCTTTTTCTGCTCCTTCAGCTAATTTATTCACCATATTAGCGTTTCCTGAGGCTGTCGCCAGCAGCAGTAGTCCTCCGTAGTCCTGGGCATGGTGGAGACACTCCTGGGCTAAGCCAAACTGGCATTTACTAATGGCAAGTTCAGCCAGTTGCTTCCACTTCTGTTCTGACTAATGGTACAAAAAGGGGAGAGGGAGGGAAAGAAAAACCAAGAAGTAACCAACCCTGGCAGTTTTGAACTGCTTTTAAAGATTATCAGAGCATTCAATACAAAAACATTAGTTTACTTGTGAAGGTACCATATCCCATCATTAAACTTGTCTCCCCTTTGAGATACTGTGATTACTGCAGCTTCACAGCATGAGACGGTGAGTGTTACATGCAGATCATGACACAGCTATACCATTACTGAAAATAAACAGTTTTTCATTAAACATGAAGGGAGGAGGTAGAAATAACTTTGGAAATTTAAACAGTAACAATCTCTTAAAGAAAGCTCCTAAGTTAACCTTCAGAATGAAAGAAATGTATTTGTGTCTGGAACTAAGTTCACATTCCTTATCACTAACTTCATTATTCTACAACAGGAACTGAATCTCAGAGATTGGGACAAATCACTGCCTGCCAGTCTTCCTCCTGCATCGGTCTACATTTGCCAAGGCTAGAACAAAGGCCCAGAGGCTTCAGTCCTGCCATTCCTCCTCACTCTTAAATACTGGAGATTAAGGCTTGGTTCCAGTTTTGTATTCTCCAGGAGTTCCCGTAGCTTTCTGAGCAGACAACATTCTTTTATCCCCATCTCGCAGCTTGGATTCCTTTGAATTACAGGCAGAAGAGCTTCATCAAGGAAGCTGGAGGAACACTATCTATACACTGTTCAGAGCGCTGTACTGCATTCCCATATACCACTGTCTTTTCTTACAGGGCCTCTTAGATTTATGCTAATACTCACAATTAGTATGAGCCACCAAAAATTTTATGTTTACCTCTGCTTCCACTGCAAGCTGATACGCTATTTTTAATTCTCCAAGTTGAAGAGCAAGTTCAAAACGGTGCTCTGGATCTGTAGATACTGCAAGAGCTTGTTGTTTGAAGCCCTAAAATAAAAGTCTGGAAGTAAGACTGTGATCCGTCAGGTCAAACAGCATCCAGATGTTCTAACAAAAACCCTCTAAACAGAAGGTTATGGTATTATCAAACGGATGATTAACAAGAGTTTATGCTTACAGGTAACATGAAAGGGTTTTGCTTAGCAAATTCAATTAGAAATGCAAATAAACTGATTTGTTAAATTTTTGATAACCAAGAAGTAGTCTTCTTGCCTGTTTTTCAAGAAAATGTGCAACTCTGGTTCTCTGTTCTTTTGGAATCGTGGGAAGAACTTTGTCAGCCATACTGAAATCTCTTCTCATCACAGCAGTTTGATATTCAAGCACTGAGACCAGCAAAGAGTAGCTAACAATGTTTAGCTCCTTATCGCCCAAATACAGTCGGTTGTCCTTAGGGATATAACCCAAGAGATACATTGTCCTGAAACAAAACAAAGAATATTCATCTTGAATAGATCCACTACCAAATAGTCTATAAAAAACACTCTGATAGGTCTTAACGGTAGCAAGAATGCTCACAGGAAAGATTCCACTTTTACAATATGTACACTTTCACATAACACTGTTTATTCCCTCTAAGATTACATTACTGCCTCAGAACTTACATTAGCATGATATGTAAGAAAAAGTAGCAACGCACAGCAATCAGATGAGAAGGTTCACCTTGTCCTAACTTCACTGAAAGAACCTTTAATGCTTGCTCATAACTTGATGCAGGAACGTACCTGTCTAAATGGGCAATAGTGACAATTTCTCCTCCAACATAGTAGTTCAGCCTGTTCACAGAACTGGTGTAAATAAAGCAGTCTCCTACCCACAAGCCTGTTTTCACAATCTCCTGGATCTCACCAAGAACCTGCAAATTAAGTTTGATTGAAGTAGATATATTAAAAGGTCCTCTTAGATAGCAGTAAGACTACTGCATTTTCAAATTAAATTTAGTATTCTATACTTAATAGTTGGGCAAGTAGCAAAAATAAGTTTAGATACATACTGGATACTTAAATAATGCTTTTAGTTTTACAGAAATGCTGTAACGTAAGAAATGTCTACCTTAATTCTTAACTAAACCAATTAGAAATCTAGGAAACAAGCACCAAACTAAACGTTAAGCAAGACAATTAACTAAACATTAATCAAAGACAGCCTTCTTTGTGAAATTTTTCTTTCTGACATTTCACAACCTGCGGTGTTTTGGTTTTTTTTTTTCCCCCCACTTGCTCTCAAACTTCAATAGCATTTCAAAACTTGAAAATTGCAGAAAAGGTTTAAGCTATTTAAACATGGTATCCAAATGTGTGTTTGAAAAATAACCTCTATAGCTCTGTTGGGAACAGTAAACAGATGCACGAAAAGAAACGTAGGCATCGAGGTCTGTTGTGCTGGGATTCAAACTGGGATACTCTCCCCACAGAACCCAAATGAAATGGTTAACAGTGTTCCTCAGACAGATGGATACCGTGTGGTACTCAATGTTTTGGAAATTAAAGTTTAATAGGACTATGTTAGGGACTAATTTGCAACACTCTGGGAAGACTTGCTTCAATGACCTCTAATCCTATTCCATTTTTTTAATAGAAGATACCTCAAAAGCATCTTCAATTCCATCTTCAGTGACACCTTCATGTGTTTCTTGGGCTGCTGCAACTTTTTCTGATAGATATTTCAGAATGAAGAACGACTCTTCCGTAGCAATGCAGACAAGCTCACCCGAGTCAGACCAGAAAATCTGTATCATCAGAATCAATAAGAGCACCATTTTAGAGACCCCAGGTTAAGGAAGGAGGATGTATAAGTTAACATTATAACATACTAATTCTAACAGAAGCTTTAGGACCTGAGAAGCCAACACATACAGGGATTTTTTTCACCCCCCTTCTCCTACAAGACTGAGGTAAACTTAAGAAGTTATTACTTTATAATTGACACCTTGGCTACATTCAAGAAAATCAGTAGTCTAGTAAAATAAAGTCAGTAAACACAGATAGGTAAATATGTTCAGTCCCATCCTGAAACTTACGTGTTTGGGCTGAATTTCAATTCTGCGAATCAATTCTGTATTTTCCCAATCATAGAATGCCAAACCATTAACAGATCTGACCCCCAACAGGAAGCCACCATAGATGCCTGCAAGAAAATAAAGGTAGAAGAAATCTACATTGTGCAAAAAAGTGTGCCAACATATCTATTTTAAAACTCAATACTTACCTTCTGCTCCAAAATCAGGTTTGAATGACTTCTTCTCTTTGAAATTTTTAAATATCTTTACAACACTGTTGCTCTCTCTGATTGCATATCTAAATAGAGATTGCATTGTAAAAAAAAAAATTATTCAACTTCCTAAGTAGCAAATTACTAGAATCATAGGCTGCTACAAAACAACTGCATTTGATTTATCTTCAAAAGTTAGTTGAGTGCTACAAACAGAAAATTTTAAAGCAGGACAGTGACTGAAAGTTCATCATCTACACAGGTTTTAGTCTTCAAGCCAGTTTACCATTTGTACAGCCTGAAAACTAGCAGCAGCAAATTTAAGTCAATACAAAAGAAAAAAAGTCTGCAACACTTACTCTGAAGAATCGTGTGCCCACACGAACTCCTGTGCAGAACCAAAGCTCTTGTTTCTCAGAGCCATAGCTGTGTAGATGATGTATTCACCATCACCACACACCACGACAAACCTACAGGAGAAGAAAGATGCATGTGTCGGATATCTCCATTCAGTTCAACAGGCATGATCAAGCACACAAATTATCTGAAAAATTAAAGGCGCCTAGTCCAACATAATCACTGCAAATGCAGACAGAATAAGAGAGCTTCATATATGCCAAAAATGTCACAGGAATGGACGTTTCTCTGCGTCATGTTGCCATCTACTTGCTATTCCCTCTTCCTTCTGGTCTCCACTGAGCAGGTCTCGTACCTTCTATCTCTTCACCTATTACTTTAATTTAGCTCATCTGTTGCCAAAAAATCTCTTCAAGATAAGTAATAAAAGAACATGGTTTACTGCTATTACTTTATAAGTTTTGTTTGCATGCTTCTTCCCCTACCTAGAATGTCCACCCTGTCTGTTTACGCTGTGAGCTCTTACAGGTGAAGCCCATCTATTACTCTGATTTTACAGTGCCTGGCTGCAACACACCTACACCTGTTCTCCACGGGTTCTCAGCCACCAGCAAAAATGCAACTCATTTTTTTCACTCAAAAAGTTTTCCAATATAAAATAATAAAAAAAAAGGAGAAATCAGATACGTTTAAGTATTTTGTTCTACAATCTATTACCGTCCATTAGGGTTGTGCTGAATTGTCTGAGGATAGATTTCACAGCTCCCCATATCCTTTACAGCCAGCGGCAATCTTTCTCCATCTTTGATTTCAGCATCTCCCATAGCTTTCAAGTTAGCCTGTTGGACTTCTGAATGTTTAGCCCAAATAATTTTTCCATTTGCATCCATGGACATGGCAGGTTCTTCACGACCAAGCTAGGAAGTGTAGCACAAGAATTTAGCAGATGGAGGAAATACATTCTTGATTTCCTTTTCAGCTGAACATATCTAGTGAAATACCTTGGCTCTGTCTAAAAATGCCAATTAAAATGCCAATTTTTCAGTATTTTACATATTACCGCAGGATCAGAAGTTAGTTGCTCTATACACAGGACAGCGATGAATCACCATTTCTCATTTCAAATCATTAGTTGTACCTTAACAATAATGCTGCCTTCATCATATCCCAAAGCCACGTTATTGGATCCTCTTAAACTGGCCACACACCACACTCTCTCCATACCATAGTTGAGGGTACTTTCCAGGCGGTAAGTGCTTGAATGCCAAATGCGCACGGTTCCTAGAGGAAAAGAAATAAATACATGCCTTTTATCTCTTCTCTCAATGTGAGGGCAGAAGGTGTGTAGCCATACCACAAGAAGAGTTCTCCCATGAGCTCTTCCCCTGTCCTTTATATATCAGAAAAAAAATAATTTACCATCTTCTGAGCCTGTGATAATGATAGGCAATTCAGGATGGAAGCTGACACACGACACATTTTGAGCATGTCCTTCCAGTGTTTGTACACATGTTTTATTCTGAAAAAAAAAGAAGAGTCAGAAGTAAAGGCACAGATAAACACATTGCTACATTTTTACCTTCATTTCTTAAAAAAAATCTCCCCCCAAATCCAAAATTTATCTCTAGATTTCTTTCAGCATCATTTGTTTCCAAAATTCTCAAGCAGCGTAAGACATATTAAAAGCTATGATTGTTATGAGTTAATTCCTCCTGCCCAGAAGAAAATATTTTTCCTTGATATAGTAGTTTTCCTCTATTTTCAGATGGGTTTCTGCCTAGAAGATACACTTTCTCAGAGCCAGATAGCACAGATTAGAGCAAGACAGAAAGCTCAGTTCACTGCAAAAAAATCAGAGCAAAACTTGTATCTAAATACATGTGAAGACAGACCTAATACTGTCTTTGTTAAGAATGTTCTTTCACAGTTGTGAAAGAAAAGTCTACCCTGCTTGAGATAACTAAGATTGGACTAGGTAACTGATGTATATACAACTGTACATGGTGGCATGTAGCAGTCCTCGCTGCAGTCCATACTTAAATTAACAGCACTAGCTTTAATTTCTGTGCTTGGATTTACCCTAGGGCAATATGCTTTAACAACGTGAAAGTACTATCTAACAAATTTTATCTTGCCCTTCTGGCCATTCGTAAACTTGTACACAGGAAGAACTTAGGAGCTCTAGGTTCCAGCAACAGTCCCTGGATTCTACCGTCTTTTTTTTTTTCCCTGTAGAATATTCAAATGTTCTCACGACCCCCACAAACTGTCAAGTACAAACACATGTGCCTGTGAGCATACACACATGTGCCTGGGTAAATGTGCACAGGAAGAAAATGGAGAGAGGGAAGGGAATAAAGAAAAAATGAATGAGAAGTGGAAGGATGGAAAGAGTTGATACATGAAGAATATTCACATTTGAACATTGGAGAAGAGGACCTCAACCCACAAAAAAAGATGTCCAAAAGGTAGGGATTACTAAGCTACAAGAAAAAAGCCAATGCTAATAACATAAACCTCATGTCAAATTTAATTCTATAAATTAACTTTGAGGTTATTTAAATTCACGGCAGGTTTTTGCAAGGGTTAACAAAGTTGGGTTTTTTTACCAAAATATTTATTTACATTAAATATTCCACCCGCTTCCTTCTTTCCAAGGACAAAGGAGGAAAATCTGTTTGTGTATTCAAGTTCTTTCCCTCTTTTTCTATTTCTTCACTAATAGTTTTGCTATGGCAGTCTGCACAAGAGTTTACGAAGAGTTGACCACATACCTGATAGTCCCAGATCTTAACCAACCGGTCATCTGCACCTGAAATGAGGTATGGCTTGTCTCCTCCACTGTAATAGTCAATGCAGTTTACTCCTTTCTCATGGCCTTCCAGAGTAAAGTTGGGTGAAGAAGAGCCAAGCTGCCACACCTTCCCAGAAAAAACACCAGAACAACCCAACAATGAAACACAACTGCTTGTAGTTATTTATCTTTTGCATCTAGGCCAACCTTGCCAGAGTTGGTATTCAGATGTACATTTACAATTCCAAAGATATGGAACATGAAATTCAAGAGATACATTTGTTTTTCTTAGGTGAAAAACTTGAACAACTGTTTATCAAACTATCACCCCCTGCCATTAAACAGAAATAACATGCTAAATTGCACACACTGGGCTCACACCTCAGAACAGTGGAATTGGTTTCTTTCAACTTTTTTTTTTAAGGACATAAAACCATGTAAGAAGTATCTGTTTATGAAATTACATAATAGACCTAGAAAATGTGCTGTTTGTGCATACACAGGTTGCCCCAAACTGTGTCCAGAATTTTGTTTTTTCCAGTTACACTAAATGAATGATAAAACTCATGCTAAATGAGGACTCCAAATGAAGTGAGTCAAGTTGTAGATACACTTCTATTTTCCCATGATCATCACATCAAATCAACATCTACATACAACTAATCTCAACATCTGAGGATGTATGAAATCAAAACTGGCATTTTACAGACAATATACCAATAATTTATAGGGAATATGATAAAGTCTCACTGCCTGGGTGGCTGTAAATCTTTAGGCCTTCATATTTAGTAATAGTTTCACAGCAAATGAAACTCATCAGGGTCCATCATAAGAAGGTTGAAGACACTTTGGAAACAATTCATATTATAGACAGCCAAGGACACAAAAATAATGGCATAAGTTGGTTTAGTGGTTTTTTTTTTTTTTTTTTGGGTGTTTTTTTTTTTTTAAATACACACAGTTAAAGGCTATACTATGTATATATATGTTTCAATTCTCCCAAACTCCTCATTGACAGTATAACCATTACCCCTCCCGAGTATTTTGGTGTAATCCATATGGAAATGCATCACTTCAAATTTGGAGAACCACATTTCAATGATTAGAGGTGACAGGTAATCTTGTAAGTTTACTGAATTTCTTAGTAGGTATACAGTAACTTGACCAACATTCAGGCCTTTATGCAATAAAAATTCTATTACTGCACCTACTTTTAAAAATTCTGAACCACTGTCCATGAAGTCTTATTGGTTTGTGTGTTCTGTCTGATAATTTTTTAATGACCACCCACCCCCAAATACAGTTTATCTACCTTGATTGTCCTGTCCAAAGAGGCGCTGGCAAACTGATTATTGTCTTTTGGATTTATGACAATCTGCATGACGTAATGGGTATGTCCTTCAAACACCTGAGAACAAGACCACTTTTTATCCCAGTCCCAGAGTTTAATAAGCATGTCATCTGAAAAAAAAAAAACCAAAACAACAAAAAACCAATCTGCAGTTAGTTTAATATATTCTGATACCTACCCTCTTAAACTACATAATTCTTAATAACTTCAAGTAAAAGGCTCATGCATCCCTTCTCCTTCAAAGCAGGCACTGCTAATACTCAATATATTTTTCATGTCTAAGATTACTGGTCCTTCCTTGCAGAAGGACCACAGGGAGTACAAGTTCATCAAAAAAGATTGTCCAGCAAAATGGTCATAAAAACTAAACCAAATTAGTCTGCCCAGCTCAGCTAAATATTCTGTTCAGACCACACATCTGTCTTAAAAAGGGAGATTAAGAATTTATGTTAAGGTATTGAATTAAACTTAAAATGCTGGGCAGATACTAAGGAATTGGATCTGTGCTTTCTTCTGCAGCATCTACTCTGATGAGCACAAAGAACAGGCAGCAGAGACAACCATGCTGACTTCCTAGTACCTTTATTTCAGGTGCAAGCGTATTAACTTCAATAGCAAAACAGACAAATATATGGTACTTCTGACTCAAAGGCTCTCTGCATCCTTGCAGAGCTCTGACTGCATTAGTAAGGTTTCCAGGAATGAAAAGGACAGAGGAGCACAATGTAGATGTTCTTGGGCCAGATCTGTTGGGATACTGTCATCTTCCAATTCCGATAAACATAGTCACCACAATAGGTCACCCCAAATAACAGGAAACTCAATAGCATTTTGGGAAAAAAAAAAGATTAATGTTCTCTGTTTGTTCTAGTCAGACTGCCATCTGAAAACATACTCCAAACCATTATTGTTTTAAAAAAAATAAATCACAACCCAGAACTTTAGTGTGGCACACTCAAATAACAGCTAATTACCACGCATATGAACTTTTCCTCCGGCAGATACTAAGCAATGAGGTATTTTTGGTCTTCCCTGACAAGAACATAAGCTACTATATTTCAAGTTGCAAATACAGTTGATATTCCATTAAAGACATGAATGCACATGGTAAAGAAATAACATGAAGTGGCAACTGTTATGTTGGCTACTTGCTCAAGGATTCCTGTTTCAGTAGAAAAAGGAAAAAACATACAACCCCTCAAGTAGAAAACAGAAACCTAAAAATAGCTGGTTAACAAATATAAAAATATACCAAAGAACTCTTACCGCTGCTTGTCAGTATGAAAGGCTGTGTTGGATGCACAGCAATACAACGAATATAATCTGAGTGAGCCTCAAACATGTGAACTCTTTCCAAGGTGTTATAATTAAAAACTCTTATTTGCATGTCATCCTATGAAAGAGACGAAAAGCAACCATTAAATAGGACTCTGTTTAATACACCTTCTATTCAATGCAGAGTAGTTAGAAAAAAAAAACCAAATCATTCCACCATTGAAGAGCCTCTAACAACAAAGTGTTTAAGAAAACGTATCTTCTGTACACCGCTACAAGTAGATACAATCAGAATTTGATTAAGAAGTCTATAAATTACCCAGTCCTATTGCAAAGCATTTATAAAAAGAGGAAAGCTTCAACTAAAATCTCATTTTTAAAAGATACTTTTAATAGTATTTTGATTTAAAATTAAAGGAAGTGCAAAAATGCTTGGAAAATTATTAGTGCTCCTTAGAAAATGAAAAGCAAGGTGCTCCAATATCAGACTTACAATGATGTTAATGCTGTGGGGTCAGGAGGAAAGAAATTGTAGCTCTAAATCAAGTGGAAATATGATTTCAACTTAATTTTTTAAAATTGAGGGGTTTTTTTGGGGAAAAAAAAGGATATCTTTATTTCAGATATGGTTATTCCCAAACCTCTAAAAAACCCAAACCAAACAAAAAACCCCAAACCAAACCCCCAATTTTGAAGAACTATCTGACAAGGAATAAAACATCAGGTAAAGCTTTCAGAAGTGACCATGACTTACAAGGCCGTCAGAGTAAATGAAACTTAGGTGCTGTGATAAACTCTACACTATTTGTTTTTATCCAAAGCATTTACTTTTCCACTCTCGCTTTTCCTCTTTCACACACATGCCTGTTTAAGCAGCAATACCTACAGAAAACACCCTTTGGAATGGCAGAAAAGGACAAGTATGTGTTTTTGAGGCCAGCTTATCAGCATAATTAACATGGAACACAGAATATGCAATGACTTATTGCTTACGTCACATTTTCATAGTCACTAGGACTTGGCCCTGTTGCTGAAGCTGCTGTTTCGCCCCTTCCTTAGTATTTCTTGCTACTGCATTGCGGCCTCCCTTGGGAGTGCTAGGACAAATACAGCTGCACACTGAATCAGATCAAGAAAGCGTTTCAGGTGAAATTAAGCTGATAAAAATGGAGACTTTAACTCTCTTCAGTTCCTAATCCAGTTCTCATACAGCTGTTTGAACTCCTGTGCTGCTAAGGCAGCAGTATCATACTTATAGGGAAACTCTGCCCACTTGAAATAACTGGGTCATAGCCACATAAGACAACAAGATTTTCTGCTGTGTATAGGGCATAAGACTAGAAAAAAAATGGAGACAAAAAGTTTTAGGCAATTTAAACAAAAAACATTCCTTCCATCAAGAAAAATGTGCTATGAAGATTAGAATAAAACTATTGCTCTCAAAGAATTAGACTCACTGTATAAAAAAAAAAGAGTATTTTTCTTAAGGTGAACAAAACTCTAAAAAAATTATTTTGAATATAACCAAGAACAAAAGTAGAAATTCTAGGATAGCCAATAGCTTCACCTTAGTTAAAGTAGCACTGCTAATATATAGTCAAAATCGGGTGCTGAGTGTATTCCAGTTGACAGTAAAAGTTGAATCTAGATCTTGCACTACATATAGGATTAGCCACCATATTAGGTTGCTCTCCTTTGAAATAAAAAGTTTCTAAGCTTACTTAAAGCAGAAAATTTCTGTGAAACTGTAGCAAAGTATCCCTTTCTCTTCTACAAGTTCAGATCAACCATACTATTAGGATGTACAAAGTAATGGCATGAAAATAAATTAGAGAAATAGCACTGCATATGGAAATCACAAGAAGATAGCTTACAGCTCCTGTAACAACCCAGTTTTTTCTTGCCACAAATTTTGCAGCTCTCACTGGTAGGTCACACACTTCAAAAGTCTTCACCAGAGTCTAAAAATAAAAACAATAAGTTTATAGCACTGGGTAAAATACCAGTTTTGAAATCAACTTTTTTTCTTTTCTTAATAGTGTCCAGTATGCTGTCTTTGGCAACTCTCCAAAGAATGCTACAACACTACAGATACACTTTTTAAAATGAACATACCTGTCCAACCAGGGGAAAATGCCTGCCTCTTCTGTTTTTTTTTTTATCACCACCTTTATGTCCTCCCTTCGTGCTTAACGCAGCCCCGGACTTCCCAAATATTTTTGGAGCTGCTACCCAATTTCAACTATACTTGACAGATAGGTAGAGGACTAAGGATTCCTTCAACATTCACAAATACAGATAGCAAGTACAAGACAGAGGCATCTGATCCCTCAGAAGGAAGGGCATTAAGTTTGCAAGAAATACAGAAAGGAGATCATTGTTGAAAAATAAATTTATAGGAAACGAAATACCATTGAAGTTATAGCTCAAGATATTCCTTGCCCATTATTATAGTGACTTTTGTAAATAAGATGGGGAGAATATAGTCAATTACTGCAGTAACTTAAGATTCTTCTTGTGTATCTAGTATTGAAAAAATAGAGTTCATGCATTTGTCAGTTACGAAGATTTCAGAATAAAACAAAACAGAAGTCATCACCTGGGTTTCATGGTTCCAAACACAGACGCTGCCATTGTAAAGGCTAGCCAACATCCATGGTTCCGTGGGATGCAAGTCTACGCTCTTCACCCGGTCAGACCGAGCTGTTAGTTTCCGCTTTATATCAAGTCGGAGAGGCTAGAGAGGAAAAGAATTGAGAATACCAAGTCATTCAATATAATTGGCACAGGAATACAATGGAGGAAGGAAAGCTGAAGTTAAACTTAAAAAAAAAAAAAAGTAATTTCTGCTTTTCAGGCAGACAGAAAACTACTATTTTATATCCATCTGCTTGTTTTTTTGTAGGGGTTTCTTGAAACATCACATCTCTACTAATGGCAATGGGTCCATTTAATTTAACTTTTTGAAACACAGAAGTTTTTCATACTGTATAAACTATCTCCAGCATAGTCAAAAAAAAAAAAAGACATGCTCTGTACATCTTCCTGGTGTCCCTGAACTACTAAAGCAAAGCAAAGAGACTCTCCTTCTAATAGAAACAATAGAAAATGAATCTTCATGCTATTTCACTTGAAATAATGAAGATGTGTATAAGCCAGTTATCACAACAACATTTGCCTGTTATAAATTTATTTCCTTTCACAATTCCAACATTAAGTTTTAGAACCGAACACTATATTGCAAAAGTGGGGGAAAGGAAAAGTTTAAGTCTTTCTCTCATAAAGAGGGCTTTGGCTTCCACTTTCATCACTGGCAATGTAAAGCCAGTGCATTTAAAAGGCATGAAGTACAGCAAAGCTATTTTCTAAAATGTTTGAGGCATCAGAGATTCATTTAGATACTCAAAGACTGCTGAGCTCACTTAATGCTGCTGACATTTTATCTCAAAGAGCGTACCGGGTAATATCTGATCACAGAATGCCATATGTGTTTTGTAGCAGAATAAAACCTGTGGTTATATATGTTAGACACCACAAGGAGAAAAAAAGATACCTAGCTATCATGTAGTACCTGTAACTTATGGACATGACATCTGACATGAGAATGAACTTGTGATTTATCTCTCCTGCCATAAATACTAGGAAAGCAGGCAAGACAATTGCACATGATGCTGCGTTTATCCTTGGAATTGCTCTTATCTACTGCTACTAAGGACTAGACCATGGCCGACCTAAGAGCTTAGCTGCAACACATACTCAAAACACTTTGACAACTGTTAGCTCTGTTTGGGAAATCATCCTGCTCCGTGACCGCAAGCATAATGATGCTAGAGGACGTTCAAGCACTTTCTTCCGTATTTAACCTAAATTACGGAATAACACCACGACCTGTTCAAGCAGGAAGGGCACACGGAAGCCCGAATCAAGCAAGAAGACCCCGCACAGACTTACCTCTGACTTGTACTGCCCTGAGCCAAACTCGACCGCCTCGGGCGGGGCCCAAGGGAGGGCCCCACGACCCCCGGGCCTGGCGGCTGCTCAACCCCTCACCCCTGCGCTGCCCCTGGCAACCTTCCGGCACCGGAGGTTTGCTAGCAGCGCGCTCGGCCGGCTCCGCCGCAGCCTCCCTCAACCCTCTCCGCCCGGGCCGCAGCCCCC
>VWZL01004029.1:30583-235405 GCA_013396915.1 Stercorarius parasiticus
CCCCCCCCGGCCGGGGCCCCCGGCCCCCCGCCCCGCCGCGCTACCCGGGCAGGCAGCAGGCCCCGCCGGCGGAGCGGCCGCCAGACCCACCATGGCACCGCGTCGCCCCGACGGCTGAGGTGTCTCCGACCCTCCGACGTGGAGCTTCCGGACCCGCGCGCTCTCGCGAGAGCGGCGCCGAGAGCTCCCGGGGCTCGCGAGAGAGAACTCCCCGTGGGATGCCGGGATATGTAGTCGGCAGCGCCTGGGCTGAGCCTCGCGGGGCAGGATGGGAGTTGTAGTTGCCGCGCGCGGGAGGGCGCGCCCCCTCACCTCAGGGCGGCTGTAACGGCCATTGGCGTGAGATGAGGTGCGGTCCTCGCTGTCCCCTGCCATGATCCTTGCTGTCCTCTGCGACGATCTTTTGGTGCGGCCATGGACCTCTCAGGTAGATGATGATGATGGTGGTGGAGAGCTACCAAGGTCTGCCTGGTTGTGAGCGAGCTGGAGAATAGAAGGGTCCTCTGATTCCCTTTGCCTGCTCAGTGTGGTCTCTCAGTGTGCATAATGGCGGCGTTGGTCAGAGGGACCACGTCCTCCGTGGTGAGCATGACAGGGCCCTGAAGCAAGCCCCTGGAAGGAGCCCAACTTGCCTCTCTCACGTGATAAGAAAGATGTGAGCCTGGCCAGTCCAGCCTTGTAGATGTGAAAGGTTATGTGACACGTCATGGTTTAACCAGCAGCCAAGCACCATGCAGCTGCTTGCTCACTACCCGCCCCCCCCAGGTGTGATGGAGGAGAGAATCAGAAGAGTAAAACTGAGAAAACTCGTGAGTTGAGATAAAGACAGTTTAATAGGTAGAGCAAAAGCTGCGAATGCAAACAAAGGAAAGCAAGAAATTCATTCACTGCTTCCCATTGGCAGGCAGGTGTTCGGCCATCCACAGGAAAGCAGGGCTCCATCACATGTAACGGTTACTTGGGAAGACAAACACCATCACTCCAAATGTTCTCCCCTTTCTTCTTCTTCCCCCAGCTTTATATACTGAGTATGCTAAGCATGATGTCATGGCACGGCATATCCCTTTGGTCGGTTGGGGTCAGCTGTCCCGGCTGTGTCTCCTCCCAACTTCCTGTGCACTCCCAGCCTGCTCGGTACTGGGGCAGTGTGAAGAGCAGAAAAGGGCTTGCTTCTGCGTAAACACTGGCCAGGAATAGCTAATACATCCTTGTATGGTCAACACTGTTTACAGCACAAATAGAAAACTTAGCCCCATGCAGCTATTATGAAGAAAATTAACTCTATCCCAGCCAAAACCAGCACACGCATTTGTCCTCCTCTTAATCTTTTTGTCAGCTAAAGCTACAGATACTGCAACCCCAAACAGCATCTCGTAGAAACATCATGCAGAATGTGAGATTTTAGGAAGCACCTAAGCACAAGGAACCACTGTTGAGAAAATTTCTCCTAGCACTGCTGCCAGATTGAAGTTTAATTAAAAATTGCAATCCCCACATTTCATTATATAAAGGAGATGAATAACATGGAGGATATTTATATTCTTTGGGATTCAGTTAAAGAAAATTCTCCTTTTGATACAAGTGTTCACCTGAGGAACAGGGGCCCGTGTGCTTTATCCTACAACACAGTAAGAAGGATTACATTTCCCTGGAGTGTTTACAGTTTGAAGGACATAAACAAACAAAAGGGTGAAAGAGAGATTACTTCAACTGTTGTTATTTTCACTACAAGAGAGCAAAGACAGAAAAGACAGATACCTAAAATTCGAAAAACACAAGCCTGATGACAATAAGTGAGGAGAGAAATGCCTGAAGCAAGAAAAGGGGCACAATTTTGTCAACTGCTACGAGTGAGTTTAGACTTTCAGCTTTCTTTGAGGCTTTCTTTTCACTTTCATTTCATTATATTAATGATTGTTGAATAATGCTTGAAACATTTGAGTACAGAATTTCAGGATGTAGAATCTGGACAATCTTGTTTAAAAGTAATGATTTGAGTAAAATTTATGTCTTTTGAGTTTAATTCATAATTTTTAGCCAGTTCAGGTGGAACACTGAAAGAAGAACAGGCTGGAACACTGAAAGAAGAAATGTAGGGGAAGGATACCCATATTAGAGAATATAGGTAATGGAGGATGAACAGCACACGTGTATATTTTTCCTTGAAAAACTCAACAAGGTCCTGTCCAGAGAGAGATGAGGTGTTACAGGAGAATCAAAGACAGCAAGGAAGGTAAATGAAAGATGAAGGAATAGAGCTTGTTAGTCAAGAAAATAACAGCAGGGAAAAGAAGAAATTACTTTGCTGTTAGCTTCTCCTGGGAAGTTGTAATGATAGAACTGTAGTGCAAAAAAAGAGGCAGAGGGTATGACCTAAGGCTGACCTTACAGTAGGAGAGAAGTTATCAAATAAAGCAATTAAATTAAGAGCAAGAAATATCCCTCACAGCTGATAGATGCAAGGGTACCAGTTCTGAATCAAAACCATGATCCAAAAATTACTGCAAATTAAATAGGTATACAGAGGAAATATTTTTATGAATTTGTTTTCCTTTCATATTCTTTCCTATACATCCTGTAGTAGCCACTGTTTCACTTGGGGTTATATATAAAGTAGCTGAAACCATGGGGAATCTCTAAGAAGACTTTCAATACAGACATTAAATAAGAACGAAATCTCTACTTTGTGTTCTTTTATGTTACCCAACAGCTATTCTTATGCCTATTTACTGAAACATATTTTTCAGGTAAAAAAAAATTCCAACAAAACGTTTTCTTCCAGAATCGCAGAACAAAGGAAACTTTGCATCTTGTGGGCATTGCCCTGTTCTGAAGTTCCTCATTGCCCCTTTCATACCCCTGTCTGCTTAGCTGTGCTGTAGCACTTGCTGCAGCTTACCTGGAGCAACATCTGTGCCTGCTGGGCGTTTGGCTCTCTCCTCCAGGGCCTGAAAAAAATCTAGCATTTTCTTTACCTTGGAGGAAGGGCACAAACTTGGGTTTGCCTGTCTCCTGTTATTTTCTGGCTAATTGATACCTTAAGACTGTAGACAGGGAAAGAGTGGAGGAAAGAATGATGTAGGGCAAATGATGAGATGTCTACAGATTAATAGAGTGCAATAACAGGCCTTGCTTCCTTAACAAACCAGAATAAAGCTGTACAGAATATTTACAATGCAGTGTGTAGTACCCTTCTACAAATGCCTTCTTGTTAGAAACACAAACATCATTTCTGTAAAGTGTGGATATGTGTGTGCAATGAAATGTATAATAAAGGAACTGGTAATACGGTGTTGCAGGACACATTTCCTGAAGGTGCAAAGCTACTTTTAAATCTCTTGAATGTTCTCAACAAAAAACATTAAAAAAGGATCTTTTTCATTACAAAAAAAAGGGTGTTCTAAACAACTGGCTAGCTAACTGATGGTGGTTGAAGCAATTGCCTTCTGACACATTAAATTTTTTAAAACTAAAAAATGGACTGGAGTTCTGTAGTAGAGGAATTCTACACATTTTTATTGTTGGTGATTTAGTTAGAAATACAGCAGCTATAATGGGATTGCAACAAGAGATACAGCAGTTGTAAGGAAGAAGCAACTGTGGTACTGTTTCAGCAGCTATGGTACTGGTAATTTCTCTTTACAAGGCTCTTGCTTCTTGGGATAGCCAATCCATTCAGCCTTACTTTTCTGAGATTTCGGCTTCCTTTTGGCTATGAAATTATTGGCAGGTTTTGAATTTGTATGTCAATAAAATTTTTTCTGGAAGCAGGATAGAGCATTTTAAGATAAAAAAAATACTACAGTATCATTCTTCTGAAGAAAAAGGTTAGTTTGGTATACCAATCACAAGCACCTGCATTTTATCCTTAGTGTACCAAATGAATTTTAACAGAGAAGGGGAAGGCTAACAATAAAGCACCAGTCCACTTTCTTTTCCTCTCAGGTAAAGACTAGAGGTCTGGAAATAAGAGCCATATACATATGTCTCATTCCATATGCTTGGAAATTCATATTCAGGCAAAAATCTAACAGATGCTGTTAGATTGATCCATACCTGGTATAACAAATATAGTGTGTGCTGCTGCTTGTTGCAGTAGGCAGCTCAGTCCTGAGGGTCAATATTTCTTTGCCTTGATTGTTCTACCCAGGACACTCCCACTGTTAGGTAAATTCTTTGTTTCTCCAGACTTCAGACATTGCTTATTTTCTTTATGGGGATATGTGGCACCTCCCAGGATCACTGCATTTTACTTTGGGTCTCAGTTTGCCAGCATCTCTGAGCTTGACTGACTTTATTATCTTGAGGTAGTATTATGGATGGCTTACTAATTCTGTAAGTATTCTGTGAGTTATCTTGTAACCTGAATTACTGTATTATTCTCATTAGAGCCTTCCTTTTAGAATACACAGAGGCTTTTATATATTTAGGTCAACTCTGCAGTATTGTAAAGTGTTTATTTCATATGCAAAAGTAGTGTGAAGTGCTGTTTACTGCCAGGAGTTAATACTTTCAGTGTGGTGAACTGAAGTAAAACTCATTGCAGCCTTAACTTGGAAGATCGTAAAGATTGATGGAACACAGTGGCTTAAAGAAAAGACGTTATTAACGTGTAGATGGCAGAGCTGCGAGACAAACCCCACTGTAAATTTGAATTAAAAGCTCCCTTGAAACTGTAGTATTTCACTTTGTTGCAGATCAGGGATATAGCGGTGTTGTGGAACGCAGTTTGTCTCTTTCAGCCTGAGATGCCCAGCCTTTGTCTCTTCTCAATCTCTTGGAAATGTACCAACCTTGGATGCAATACCAGCTCATATGCAGAGATCAGAGTATTAAACTCACTAGGATAGTGAGGAATTAAAATGCCAGTAAAGAAAGCAGAACTTTTAGCAGAACTGTCAAAACCGTAGAATTCATATCAGAAAAAAATAATCCCATCCTCTCCAAACCCTGCAACCTGCCAGTAGCAGCCTGGTGGTGCATAAACTGATAGTTTTAAAAAATGGTTGTTACTTCAAATACAACCATATATATGGTGCACACAGAGAGAATAGATACTGCAGTATGTAAAGAATGGATTGAAAGTTTGGTATTTGAAGTCACCTAAAATAACATTACCTGACACTTTCATTACAAGCTTGCCTTTTCAACTTACAATTCTGACAAACTTCAGCTGTGCGGGTTTAGATTTTTTTTTGTATTGGATGTCTTCATCTGAAGAAGTGACCTATGTCAGCTTGTATTTTCAAGGTAGAAAAGTTTAGTTATTTTTTAAAAGGTGTTAAGGGAGCACAAAATATCAGTTCCTTTAAAATCAGGAACAGGATAATCATCAATATTTTTAGCAGCATCTGATATAGACTTAATTTAAGCAGAAAATATAACATAAAATATTAATCGTGGTAGCACAGTAAGTTACTGGCAAGTTAATAAATAAGAGAGAGATGTCCATAAACAGGGAACTCTGACAAAAAAAAGGTTATCAGTGAGAGTGAACAAAGTGCTCTACGTAATATGAAGACTCCAGTTCTTACCCTTCTGTGCTACAGCTTGAGTACATTTGATTCATTAGATAAATGCTATCTTTCTGTCATTTATGTAATCACTTAGCAGGAATGATCTTGATTGGCCTGCTAGTGCTTCTGATTTATTAACACTTGCTCGTTCACGTTTTATTTTCTGGAGGCCATAGTCACAATTTTGGCATGATTCCACTTCCATTAAGATCGGTAGCAAAAGGGCAGGCCTTGAAACCACAGAAGTGGTTTGGAACGTAGCAGTATATATCCTCCCAGGTAGTCCAAATTTAGAGCATATAATTTCTTTTTTTATCAGATTTACAATGCCTTCCACTGTAGCTGAATGTTGGTATTAATGTACTTTTATTGAGTTTTGAGGCTTCAGATAAACTTATTCCACTTTCTCTGCTCTTCTTTAAACCAAACCATCAAACTACTTCTACGATCTGATTCAGCAAGCAGTTTCATTTGCTCTCAATATAGTCTTGAGATAACATGAACTACAAAACTTAGAAAATTGTTTCTTTTTGTCTGAGGAGTATCAATCTAATAGCTACTTACAAATTTATATAGTGATATCCATGATTTCAGGACAAAAAAGTTCATTTATTATCACTTTTAATTGCTAATGTATATTATTAAATTATCACTGCTGACCACAGAGTTGGAGTGTGCTTAGGAAATGATTCAGCATAGGGTTTTCCATAAGCTTGCAAAGAATGTTTATTAAATGGTATTATCAATCATCAGAATGACCTGTTGCCAGCACTCGGGAAAACTGAAAATACTGCGTTTGTATTCTATTAATGTTAGACATAAGATTGACATAGAGTTATTTTTTATCCAGATATAAAATAGTGGTAAAAGGAAGTTTAAGAACAGCTGTATGGATGCTTAGTCAATGTGAAAGGTTAGTGGCCAGACTTTGATGATTGACTATAGCTTGTGAATAAACAAAGTTGTTTGTTTTCTCTTGATCAGGTGGTTTTGTGTTTTCCAGATGCAGAGATGAGGTTTCAGCCCCTGGTGTAACGTCTGCATATAAATGCACATAACAATACAGAATCAAACGGTCAAAATACATTTAGTTAGAACGAGCTGAACAGTATTAATATCTAAATATTCTACGTTAGTATCTGTTTCAAAGGAACACTCATGATGTTAAAGCTACTTTTATGGGATTGTAATGATGTAAGACATTATCTTTCAGTTGTTTATTTTCTCAACAGAGAGAAGAAAGTTGATGTTAAAGCGCAGCTGTCATTCTTGTTACTAAGATCCTATTGCTTTGGCACTCATCCCACATGACCTAATGCTCTGCTATGAGCAGCCTTTTGTTTTATAGTTTGATAGCAGTGTTTCACCATGGGCTCAAATGCAGGTCAGGCTTGTGGTGTGCTAGGCACGTAAAATCAAAACCCTACTACTAAGTTTTGTTTTTAGGTCAGGCTAATTTACGCAGGGTGTGAGAATAAGCTTTTAGAAACCCAAAATGTGACTGTAATCCAGAACCATCCTCTCAAGATAAGCCTGTCAAATGGAAAGTGGCTCTGTCAACAGTTTTGGGGCTTCTTAAAAAAAATATTTTTATTTTTTTAATTTGTTTTCGGTAGTTGTAATATGTAGGGTTTTATTTAGGAAAGGTTAAGACCACTCTGTCTTTGTGATTTGCGCTGCATAGTTACATGGTTTCTCAGTTTGTATTGTAGTTCAAACAATTAGCAATCACAGAATTGTATGGCATTTCTGTGGCACTGAATGTATGTCTTTGTATTTGAAGTTTTTTCTTCACAATGGCACAGTAACAAGTTAGTTATGTAGGAGAGCAAGCAGTGATGAAAGCTGTATTAGATTTTATCTGTGCTCTTTTATAATAATCACACATAAATAAGACATTGCCAGAAGCAAATGTAACAATGTATTTATATATGCAAGTGCTATACAAGCTCTTTTTCTTTTGTTTTCCCATTTCTATTAGAACTTGAATCGTTAAATCTTTCAGAGATCTATAGTCATATATGTAATTCAATAGTAAAAGTGTGTGCTATGTACCCTTTTCACCTAGTTTGAAGACTGCAAGTTATCACAACCATCCTGATGCATTTTAATAATATGTACCTAGTATGTATTTGGTATTTAATCCCCTCAAAGTAAAAGCACTTGTAAAGTTGCAATGTGGGTTAGACTACATACGTTGTCTTAATAGTTCTTTTCTCAAAAAAATATTATAAGAATGTTATTCAATTTACTACGGAGACATACAATTACAATGATGGCAGTATTTGTTGTTTTGAGTCTGAAGAGGACAGGAAACTCAGATAATGATTCCACAGGATGCCCCCCTTAGCTGTGCGTTTAAAAGATTAGCCACTAGATGACGCCTTGATTCTGTTAATCTCTCTTTTTTTCTCTTTCCTGATTGATGTCTGGACCTGAAATCCTGAAATTGTTTCTATACTAAATTTTGAAGGCCTTCTACTGAATTAAATACAATTATTTCAATTTTCACCTCTGATTTTAACAGCAGCCTGTTTTGTGGGTTTTTTTTTTATTTGTTTTGGGGTTTTTGTGTGTGGGTTTTTTTTCTTCATCAGATTTTCTTTTTCTGTTATACTCAGAATTCATTTGTTGTGGACAAAAAGTCTTAAAAAATTTTTTTTCTTCATACTTTTTTTTTCATTTTTTTCGTGTCCCTCTACTTCACAACTGTAACTTAAAAATAGAAGGAGGTCAGGATAATGTCCTTTACAGCACCTATTAACAGATATTTAACATGTGTGGATAAATCCTTGTATAAAGGTATTTCATTTGGGGCACCTTTATCCTTACCAGGAGGGTGGGGGGAATAAACTATATTTTTGTAAAGCATTTTAATACTGGCATAACTGTATCCATTTTATGATATGGACTCATACATTTGCAAAAATTATCACTGATCCTGGTAGTGACAGGTTTATATCCATTAATAATTCCTGTGTGGACCAGGCTGGAGAGAGACTGAAATCTTCTGTTTAACTACAGATCAAGGGAAGCATTGTAATTCCTATTCCTCATTCATTAGTCTCTGCACTAAGAAACTTCAGGTCTGTAGTCTGTGATACCCAAGCAGGTTACCATGGTATAACAAATGAACATGGGTCAGCTACTCCACACTAAATGTGTGCATGTTTCTACCTGACAGTTTCTTGCCATAAATCTAAGGAAAACCGCACAGCCTCCCTTTAAATGAAAGATGGGGAACTTCATTACCTGAAAGGAGGTTGTAGAGAGGTGGGGGTCAGTCTCTTCTCCCAAGTAACAAGCAATAAGACAAGAGGAAATGGCCTCAAGTTGTGCCAGGGCAGGTTTAGTTTAGATATTAGGAAAAATTTTTACACTGGAAGGTTTATCAAGCATTGGAACAGGCTGCCCAGGGAAGTGGTGGAATCGTCGTGCCTGGAGGTATTTAAAAGCTGGTAGACGTGGTGCTTAGGGACATGGTTTAGTGATGGTTTTTGTCCATGTTACGTTGATGGTTGGACTCGATGATGTGAAAGGTCCCTTCCAACCTAGACGATTTTATGGTTCTATTTTTGGTTAAGCAATACTTCATTGTAGACATTCTCAGGTGGACTGTCGCATGTGAGCAGTTCCTGGCATCCAGTTGACCAACAGTAACTATTTCCTTTGTGATAATTTTTTTGTGTGTCAAAGGGCTGCACTGGGCCACCCTTATCAAAAAATCTTACTGTAACAGATGTTGTATGATAGGACATTGCTATGTTCCTGTGCATACTTGACGGTTTTGCTGAACAAAAACCCAGCCTCATTAGATGGGCTCGTAACTGAAAGAGATGCTATCCACTGTTTAAATTATTTAAATATAAACTTTAATGAAAATGCTGTCTGATTTTTTATGTGAACTATTTCATGACAGCTGATTAATATTGTTACGTTAAATGTAGTAGAAATTAGTGATGGAGTTGTTTGAGGGGCTTCTCAGAGATGGGACTCAGAAGACTAGCACTGACTGCAAATAGAAGCTGGGAGCTTATATAAAACAACATGGTGAGGCAGTATTATTTTGTCAGCAGTATTTTTGGTGACTGTATGTTCGCTGAGAGAATTCGGTTGTTTGGGAAAGTAGATTTGATTTGGACAAGACAAAAACTGAGCTTTTTACTAGCTTACATCACATCTGTGTTCATACATTTAGTGACAAAAGGAGGTTTCTGGCAATAAACCTTTGCAGTGTAGACCAGATTTTTGAGGAACTTTTTCTATGCTGAAGATGGCAGCATAGAAAAAAAAGTGCTTATTGTATTACTTATTTCATCAAAAATATCATTATATAAATTCTCTTCTAAAAAAATAATCACTTAATTAAAAAATTTGTCTTCGGAGAAGATGCTGCAAATTCTTCTGTGGCCTCAAGTCATAAAGGGCCGTGGAGCATATTAGTACAAAGTATTTAAGAAAGCTTACCTATATCATGCATTAAACAGGACAAGCACAGTGATGTGGCTACAATCTTACACATTAAGGAGAGCTGTATAAACCAAGATTTTTTTTTTCCCCTCTCTAATTAATACTGCCAGATAATAAGACCTGGCATTGAACTATACATAGAAGTTCTCAGATTAATTCCTCTCCTACCTAAAGGTGTTCTCTGGCATCTTTTTTGATACATAATCATTGTAATGCAGGGGAAAAAAAAGGCGATAAAAGCACCAAGCTACCTTTATGCTCTTCAGTCGGTGGAGATTAATTACTGCTGATGCAGCTGACAGAAAAGGATAGAAGTAATAATGGTTTTCATTACCAAAACCTAGTGGAGTGGTCAGGAAAGAAGAATAACTTGTAATCTTTTAACAATCTGAGAGCAATTGATTGAAATGTTTCCATATTTTGTTCTTTAGTCCAAGTGGAATCTAGAAAATAACTAAACCATGCAGCCCAAATGCTCTAGCATTGATCTAATATTTGAGAAAGTGATTTGCACTGTAAACTGCTTAAGGTGAATCTGACTGTTCTGTACGTGAATCCGTATACGTATATGACTGCAGAATTACATCCAGAGTATATACTTACAAGTCTTGATTGTTACTATTATTTGTAATCTAGGCAAAGGACTACATACATTTTAAATATTTTGCAGGCCCATATTTTTAGATAAATTGTTGCACTGCTATATTCAATAGAGTGGTACACATTTATTCTATGAAAGAATTTTAATCTGGGTCTACTTTCATTAGGAAACAAATTTGCAGAGAGAGTTGGATTATTTGGGCCTTTTTAAAACCCTATTCCAAGGTGCCAAAATACGTTCTGCTTTTCATTGGAAGATTCCTAATATGTTCTAGGTCACATTTTATTTAAATTACTTGTACTAGGACAGCTACAGAGTTCTGACATACACTTTATAAATAAAAACACATATCTGAGAAGTTATAATAGTGTTTTCATGCACAGCCTTTTTTATAGTTTGTTTATATGGAGATCTAGAGTAAACCAAGCAGGTTTCTTTTTTTATTTATGACTTTGGGAAGGATTTACTTTCTTCTTTGAAACAAAAAAACCCAAAACATTAACTGTATCAACAGAACATAGAGATTTATTCTTATGAAAAAACAGGCTATGAAGTAAACCCAAGTCTGAGCTCAAGGGCCGGAATCTTCATTGCCTTGCACTTCGTGCTGTGTCAATGGAGCATTACAGAGGTTTAATCTACTATACTAAAATATGTACAGCAATTCCTTTGAGTTTACTTGTTCCATTGAAAGAGTTCAGCCAGTTGGTGTGAGATCATCTCCTGATAAATATTACTCTCCTGTAGTACTGCATTGCCCCTGTAGAATCTGATAGTGCAGGTAAAACACAAGCTAAGCAAGGTGAGTCAGGTAGGAAGAGGTATAACCAAAACAGTCTGATAGCCCTCTTGCTGTGAGCAGATGTATCTGGAAGTTCAAACTGGGGCAAGGGCTGGAGCTATCTAGATGCCATTGGGGACCACATTGCAGCCCAATAGCCAATGGTTAATTTATTCCTGCCATTGTGATTTAGTCACAGTCAGCACTCATTTTGCACTGCTGCAGAATGACTATGCAATCAGCATGGCAGAAGAAAATCTGGTTCTGCTTCCCATTTTAAATGGCACAAGTTCACTAAAACAGAAATAGTTCAATTATGATCATACAAGGCCCTTCTCTGGAAAACAGTTATTTTCCTTTAGTGACTTTCGATGTGCTAACATTTTAACTAAGTGTTCATGTTTTCTGTGTATTCAGTTTATGCCATAAAGGAAAGCAATTTGCTGTAATGCTACTCAAGGCACCCATTAGTAGCAAACAGCAATCTGTGTTTTTAGAGAACCAAGGCTGTTATTTCACAAAGGGAGCCATTCAGCTCTGCCTTAATCCTCTAGCCAGTAAAGCTCATCTTCCAGGTGTTATTCCTGACTATTTTACTGATGTTGGCTTCCCCAGAATGTTTAGAAAGTGAAAGTCTAATTTAGATTAAGTTGTTGGTGATTTATTTAAAGAAATACAGTGTGATATAGATCTATATAAAAAAATGTAAATCCTATATTTTTCTTTTAGATAATAGAAAAAATTGCCATATGTCTAATGCTCTTATTTTTAGTTGCATGTTTTGAACATCTAAGTGAGAAGAAAAATGTTTAAGTTGAAAACCTTGTTCCTAAACATTCAGGAAATTTATTGCATTCTTTCGTTATTGAATCTTTGAAGCAGATATAAATAACAGTGAATAGTAATACACATTTTTCTGACACTGATACTTTGAATGCATAAAATTCCGCAGCTTCAGAGTCTATATTCTGTGTTATCAGTAGATATGCATGACTTGAGTCAGGATCTGGCTGAACGGAATAAATGACTCCACGGAAGTGCTCCCTGCTTAAGTAGAACTTCTTGCAAAACTGTCTCCAACCTACAGTTAGAGGCCCTTATAATGATTTCAAAAGTTGTAATCAAATTTAAAAGGTATAAAGAAAAGATAAAATTATATATTTTCAGAATATACTATTGTCTCACTTGGCATGCCAACTGATTTTACTAAGACTTTACTCGCCTTTGTGACAAAGGCTCAATAGCCTTTCTCTGATCAAGCTAGAATGTATGACCATGGAGTATGGTATTTTTCAGTCAATGAATCAATGTGTTGAAAAGACATACTGAAGTATTCAGTTGGATCTTAGGACTACTGCATTGGATGGCATGTTGGAAGAGCATTGCTTTAGTCTGACCACCAGAAAATTTAAGCAGCCTTCGTCTTTACAGCGCCTCCAGGAAAAACCTATACTTATTCTTCAGTTATTAAAGTTCTTTTCCCCTACACACGTGTAGGAACAGATGAGAAAATTTTGAAATACAAGTGATCAGATACTAGAGATAGATAGCCAGAAAAAGACAAATCAGAGAATTGAGTAAGTAGCAAAAATATTAATTACTATAAGGTAGTCAATAAAACAAGTACTACTGTGAGCAGCAGAACTACTGAAGCTTGGTTTCCTATGGATTTTGTCTCATGGTTGAATTCGTTGGTATCCAGATATGAACTCCAGCCAAAGGTTTTCCAAGTTACATGCATTTATCCTGTTTTTATCCTAAATGATTTTTCTGGGACTTGATAATCATGAGTTCACCCTGTAGCCTGTCTTTTACTGAAGGTATTCTATCTGGCCATTCGTTTTTATATAAAATTGTAGAACTTTTTTATCTTAGTCTTTATCCTTTGGCAGATTTGTTTGGCCAGTCTACACTGAGCAACTGGTTCAAAAGCTGTGGGGGTGTGGGTAAACAAATATTGTGAACACCTATGCCTCATTTTCTTAACAAATGAGGCTAATGAACCACTATCCCCCAGAATGTAAATACTTGTGTGTGTGTAAAGGTGTTTATGTATAAATCCAAAAGTGAATGAAATAGAGGTGACAGAAAGAAACAATTAAGAAACTATAAGAAAATAGACCGGTGAAAGGCAGCAAAGGACACAACATATTAAAAGCAGTTCAAAGGAATGCCCTTGGCAACTTTCACAGGAAGTTATCTTATTTAACTTTCCTGCCATGGTTTAATTCTGAGGTCACAACTTACAGGAAAAGCCTCTGTGAAGGGTTTATCAGATTTTCAGAAAGCCTTTCTAAGACAGACTGTTACCTAAACTAAAAACAGCAGGAATCCAAAGTAGAGCAACATGAAAACAGGTAAAGAGAACTTCCAATGGTTCTTAGGGTTTGTTTCTGGGTCTTGGTAAACATGAGTTTATGCTGTAGCCTTTCTTTTACTGCAGGTACTCTATTTGGCCATTTTTTTTCATAAAAACGGCAAGACTATAATATCTTTGAGATTTTCCAGACAGTCTTTTTGTTAACTATTCCTACAGGTACAATGAAAGACTCAGCTTGATTTGCTGATGAAAGAAAGTGGATACTATGGTTGGACCATAGAGACTCCACAAGTTCCTCTGCCAGTGCACTTTGGAGTGCAGAAATGTTGCCTGATGTCCACCTGAATTTTCCATGCCGCAATTTAAGTCTTCACTATCTGCATAACAAGTGTAATGAGCAAGCTGAAATTAAAATATCTGCAACCTCTGCCCTTCAAATCAGTCACAAATTCAACCTGAAAAGAATGCGTTCTAGTGGGGAAAAAACCTTCAGAAGAAATCCTTTCTATTAATCTCTCCCCACTAAGGAAAAATGTGTACCCTTGCTTAAAAAGCATAGAAATACATGTAATTAAAAAAAAATATTTTTTGGTGAAATTTTATTTGTCTTCATCAGATCTTGAAGTAAATGCTGATTTAGAAACCTCAGACTTTTTGACAGATGGCAATGGAATAGATATCTTTCACAAGCAGCAAATCAGCAAAATGCGTAGGATATTCATGGCAAATTAGAAAGCCATTCTGTGCACATAGTTCCTAGGTGACCCTTCAGAGCTTAACAGAAAGATAGCATCTTCAGAACCAGCCACACAACATTATTGGTAGGAGCATTTACAACATTATTCTACAGTGTTTGCTTGCAGTATTGCTTTCTTCTTTTAACAATTGCTAAAAAATTGCTAGTTGACTTTTAGGGTGCAAAATTGGCTCAATGCAGAGGATTTTTAGAAACCCTACCATAAACATTTCCTACACACACCTTTGTCATTGTCATTTGAATAGTCTAGTGACAGGTCTGACCCTTTGCCCAGTACTGTACTCACTAGGAAGTGCTTTTATTGTAGTACAGGCTTTTCTGGTTTTTTGATCAGAAGGTTGCTGGTAAATTCCCTTACAGTTAGCTGTTTTTGAGTAATATCCTCTACGAGGAAAAGAATCAATGCAAATGGTAATCCTTCAAAACAGCTGAGACAGCACTGCATGCCAGAGGGCTGAAAAAATGTGAATGAACATTCTCTGATTTACCAGCGAGATCCATTCCTCCAGTCAAGTACTTAATCTGCTCACAAGGAGATAAGGGACTTTGTACAGCTTAGAGACCAACCTAACATCACAAATATGATACAAACAAGTACACCTTTGGAAGCAATTATAATGCAGCACAATGAATATCTCCTCTGTCTCCAGTTCTGTGCATACAGTTGTAAAGGACGCTGCAAGTTCTTGAATATCAGTATGTGTAGGAAGAAAATGTTGTTTTGGAGCATAAACAACCTTGCACATTTTCTCATTCCCTGTTAAAAAGCCTAGAATTTTAATTTCCAAAATAGGCAAAAAAATAGAGTCAGATTTAGTTTTCTCCTAATCAAAGTCTACTCAAGTGCTGAATTGCCTATTTCATTTACTGCCCAATAATATCCATTAGATAAAAATAGTAAGCGTAATAAGAAATCATCTGAAGAATGCTTGCTTTCCATCTTCAAACTCATCATTTGTGAATTAATGATAGTTCTTTGTGATATATGAAAGCTTTTCCTTTGTTTTTTGATTTGGTGTGAAGTTATGAAACCCTGCATTGTGCAGGCTTACCCCTGGCAAGAACCGACTATGATAAATGTCACTGATTAAAATATGTACATTTTGTTTCCTAGTGATTACTTTGTTCTGATATCATTTTGAAAGCTTAATGAACTGTGGTACTTCTTAGCCTAGTAACTAGCAGAGAATTAGAAATAGGAATTAAATATGTTTCTGCTGGAAAGTCCAGGTGAGGGCTGAATACCAACTGAAAACTGCAGTTTACCAACTGCAAGTGCAGTTTCCTCCATGTGAACTAACATTAGAGCATTGCTCAATTGAAGTGCACAGGAAGTTTGACACAGGTCAACTTCTATCAGGAGAAGCAAAGTCCAATTCATGAAAATATCCCTACATATGCACTTATATGCCTATGGCCATATAAGTATTAGTGACATATTAATCAGATTTGAGCTATTGCAAATGTTACCTTGTTTTCAGCTGGGAGACTGTCTCACCCCTTTCCTATCTTGAGGTATTGACAGCGAGTAGGCTAGGCAGCAGGTGGGGATGCAGAGAAAACATATATTCCTCCATTTCTGCAAAGTTTTTTTCCACATCTTTTCTCTAATTCCTTGCCACTGATCTGTTTAGTGAATTTCCACTCCTCCCATACTAAACAGAAGATGGGTGCCCATGGACAAGAGGGAATTGAAATGGTGATAAAGTTTATGTGAAAGTTTATATATCTGCAAGGCAAGGTTATAGGAAAGACAGTGTATTTTATTAGAATTAGAATTAGAAAAAAAAGATGAGCTTTTGGGCATACAAGTCCTTCTTCAGTTCTGTGGAACATGTGCACACATTTTGTTGAATAATTTCAGTTTCCATCTACAGTGCTCACCATCCGTGGTTAACTTAAACTTGCCTTTGGCAAATAACATGAATTCTTTTGAAAAAGCCTCAATAAAGCTGAGAAGAGTTGCATGGAAATGACTTTTGTTTTTAAATTCTCTGAAAGGTAGGTACAAGATGAAGATTGCAGCATGCTGGGTATTTTTTATGTGCAGGGTACATGCAGTCTGTGCATACTCTGCAGTTTTTCTCTTATAGCCATATGTATGCCTTAGTTTTCACATCATGGAGCAACTCTTGAATGTAGAGTTTGCTTCAAACAGTGGACTTCTCCGCTGGGATTATTAGTAGGATGCCAATTCTAACTGGAGGTTAGCAGCGTTGTCAGTAATCCACGTTAGGACTGTATTAAGGAGCTACAGCATTTCACATTGGCCATGAGACATTCATCAGGTGATAACTACTAGCAGCTGTAGACCTGGGCCAAATTCAAATGAATAACCTTGATGTGAAAGGCCATGTATTGTGTTCAGTGAGCCGTTCTGTTCCTGAAACTGTGGACTTAGTGATCCAGGACTAAATTAAATAGAAACAGTCCAATGAATGTCCAATTTTACTCAGTCATCCAAATATATTATGATATTGCAGCACTGTGGAGAGATATACTGTGGTTGAGATAATTATGACTGTTAATTTTCAGCCTTGTTGCTAAAGGACATTCCTCTGGAAATTATTACAAAGATGAAGGAAAGCATTATTTGAAAGACAATTACTTTTATTTAACTCCAGACTGAAAGGCAAAGGAATTTATGATGTTTGTAACTGTTTGATACTATTTCTATAAAATGTGTTTGTTTCCATAAACATGCACAAAACACATTCACATAGCAGTGTCAAATAATTATTGCAAATCTGGCTTGGTTCTTCTTTTTAGACAAAGCATAACAGCATAATAGTGTGATGAAGATCTGGGTGGCTTTCTGGTCGATTTTAGTTTTTCTTCCTAAATGTCTGATGACACACCTGGTCTTCACATGTCAGTTCCTACAGTATTAAAAAAATTAGTAAGTACATAGAGGTACAAATTGTATTTTGCATAGACAGCAGATCCCACCAGGAATTACTACAACTGAGCCACTGCATTAAAAAGATAAGCTTACGAAAAAGAGAACAGAAAGAATAGTGTATTATATGTAACCAATCAGTAGGCACACTCTACATGTTGCAGTAATTAGATTTTGACAATTGAATTGAGCTCTAAGAAAAATAAATATGAAGATGCATTAAAATTGCTCTTTAATGCAAGGCTTTTTCATGCTCTGTTATTAAAACAATATACTCTAATAGCTTATAATTCATATGTTACCTCATAATTCATGAGAAGCAATGAAACAAGGAAATGAAAAAAAAAGAGGAGGATGCTTTAAAAAGATGAGGACATTTGGTCCAGAGATACACGCCCAGCCATTTTTCAGGGGTCAGAAAAATGCATCATTTTTGCTCAGTGTTGAAACTGACCTCTTAAAGGTTGGCACACCTGCACGTTGCAAGGCAGTCAGTTTGGTTAGTCTTCTGATTAGCCAGCATTCCTGTGCCAAATAAGGCTTTGAGGTGAACTGAGGCTGGCTTTTTGGCCACCAGTTGGCCAAATCCATAACAGAGTTTCTGCAGACTGTTATAAGAATCTACTTGGTCTCTCTGTTTCAACAAATCTTAGCCTTAATCCTCACGGTGGCATGTTGAACCTTTGTTGGGTCAGTTTTTGAATATGTGTTAAAATTGAGTTGAAAAAGTGTGTTGGATAGCTGGCTTTTAGTTAGGTGGCAGATAGTGGTTTTTTAATTCATTGCTTTGACCTTTCAAGCATACAGACTTGAGGCAATGTGGTTGGCCATACCAACTACCTGTAGGGAAACTTGTGAAGGAGTAGATATCTAGATGCAAATCATGAGATAGAAACAATGGGCTTTCCTCCATAATCTCTCTGCAGCCACCTATTGCACCATCCAACATTATCATGCCCATTTATTGATTGATCTCCCAAGAAACTCTGGAATAGTTATTATTATGTATCTACTTTTTTGAAATCTTTCTGGACTTCACCGACTGCTTGTTTCCTGCACAGGCTCTTCTGGCCTTTCTTGGACTCACCTCATTTATCTTTGGGCTTCAGCTTACTAACTAAGATGTACGACTGTTTTGTCTTTTTTATTGTACTAGTATAAAGTAATTGCAGTGTAGGTTGTTTGCAGGATCCTCTTGAGTATCCAGAGGTTTCTGATCTGTATTACAGCATAGTATGCTAAAATTTCATAGTGCTTCTTTCCAACAAAAAATAATACTTTTCTTGCAATCTGTCCCATACTGGTATTTTTTTTTTTCTACCAACAATTATATAAGAATGAGATGATGTTAGAGGTGCAATGTAACAGGAAGGGTTAATAGCTGGAGAGCAGTGGAGTGGAGCAAAAAAACCACTGCAGGGTTATGACTTAATTGGGAGCAGGTGGAAAGAAATTGAGCATTCCTAAGTTGTAGCAGAGGGGGGATTTCCTTAGAGTTCAGAGATCAGAGCTGTCTAAATATTAAAGACCATTCTAACTAGAACAAGTAACAAACCCTTCAAAATGGAAAACTGTACTTTTTTGCAGTCTCGGTTATGTGCTACGTAGCTGTATAGCAGCCCTTACCAGATGCAGTATGTCTCCTTCAATCCAGTGCTTCCAGCCCCT
Source organism: Stercorarius parasiticus (assembly GCA_013396915.1). Lineage (NCBI taxonomy): Eukaryota > Metazoa > Chordata > Aves > Charadriiformes > Stercorariidae > Stercorarius > Stercorarius parasiticus. The sequence goes on from VWZL01004029.1 coordinate 49,596, forward strand.
GTTATTCTTTTCACCTTTCTGAACACATACCAGTTTGTCACCATCCCAGGTCACTAGTGTCTGCATGAATCGGATAATTAGCTCAGATAAGTTAACAAGAAATTTATGAATACATGAAAGTAAGCTCAATTGAACAATGAGAAGACACAATTAGAGTTGCTTTCTACCAAAACCCATCTTCCTCCTAAAAAACCCCAGATCAACCATTCAACCCAAACCTGAATGCATTCAAGATGACAAGTGTTTTGATGTGAAGCTTTTACAGTGCTTTGTTCTCATTTGCATTAATTTCTTCACATACACAAATAGAAAGTTTTCATATTAACTAGTGAATTGCTGAGTGAATTAACAGATACTTGTGCAATGTATGCAAATTGTATTTTTCATTCTTGCTGTTTAAAGCTATTAATACAAAGATTATAAGGTTTCATGAGTGAAGACCCGGGGGTTTATACCAACTAGTGCTGTGCTAACATGTTTCTAGCTCTGCATAAAATAACAAGAGGAAGTATATGTTAGTTAATATCATCTCATACAATAAATTTATTTATTTTATAGCATCTTTCATGTACTTTCACAAAAGACCTTTAAAGAGATATGTTCATAAACTGGACAACATGCTCTAGCTGACCCTGCTTGAGCAGAGGGTTTGGGCTAGGTAATCTCAAGAGGTCCCTTCCATCCTCAGCCATTTCATGATTTGGTGTGATTCAGAGTCTATTACTAATAAACAGGGTATGGGATATGCAGATATGACGTATCTGTAAGGAAAAGTTCTCTTTACAGGCTAGATTGTCTGCTCAGATACACTGGAGTAAATGCAAAGCAACTTTGTTTGAGTTGTTCTAGATTTGAACCATTGTACTTTAGGGAGACATTTAACCATGTATCATAGGCAAATCCTCATCAGAGACCAGTTACAGTCAGTGGAAGTTCAGTTATTAAAAAGCTCCAAGAGTATTGGGAGCTTAATTCACTTTCTAGTTCAGCACTGGATGATTTATTTCTCTTATGAGGGAGCTTTCTATTGATAACAAGACAGAACTCATTCCATTTCAGTTAACTTCTTATTTACGGAATTTTTAAGCTACATGCTCTTTAAATTATCCATGCCCTCTTTATATTTAGATGTTGCTTAGCAGTTTTACTACCTTCATCTAACTTCAATGTGTTTGAGGCATTGTTTTGTTAATAAAATGATCAGAAAATTCTTTTTGAGCAATCCAGAGAACAGCGGCATGACATGCCTCCTTTTTCCCTCTCCTCTTCTTAGAAACAAATAATTTGTTTAGAAAAGCGTAATAGGCAAAAATGATTAAACCGGGTAGGGTTATAATTGTACGGGCTGTATTTCCTTCCTTCCAAATAATTGATAATGAAGAGGATAGTCTGCAAGTGAAATGATTTTGCACAGACAGGCCGTGGCTTTGATAGTGGTGAAGAGCACTAGAGGAGCATTAGTCTATGGATTTAAGGAGTGATGCAACTAACAAGTCCTTAGATCCTTTGTAATGCCTTCAGCTGATCTAAACAGATGTGGGAGCAATGTTTTAAAGCACAAACTCTGTCACAGGAATATATCCCACCCAGTGCTCACTGGAGAAAGTGACAGGAAGAAAATTTAGAGATAGGGATATTCAGGACTTTGGAAAAAAATGTGTCTTATTTGATGCCTTGCAGTGCTGTGAATGAGAAATAATTTGGAAGAAGTAATAGGCATTACACTGCACAAAGTTAGTTTGAGAATGAAAAGTGATCCATAGTGAATAAACAATGTCTTCTGTTAAATTTGTGCCACTCCACTGAAGGATGATACGAGTTCAAATGTAAACATGTCCTTTATGCTGCCAATTTCCTGTGGCAACTGCCAAAACAAAACAGGTCTTGTTGACAGTGAGCTTTGATCTCAGCTTCTGAGAGTTTGGCAAAAAGTTATGGAACCTTGTTTATTGAGAAGAAACTGATGGAAAAGACAGTGTATGTTTGGAGAAGAGCAAGAAAGCTGAGAGCTGAGTGGAAAAATAAAACTGTGATAATTGGCAGAGGAGTTGATACAGGTAGATTCAGTGAATGGTGACAAAGACAGGCAGGTGATGCAATATTAGCAAGACTCTGATGGGGACAGTCAATGGAAATTTAAGATATACTGCCCTTTCTAACTTTGAAAATCTTAAGTATTTTAGGGGTGAGAAGAGAGTAGAACAGAAGCAGTATTGATACAGAAATATAAAGATGAATTCAGTAAGTTAATTTAATTAGTGCTTGTATGTGCCGATTTCCTCACTAACTTCCCTGACACAGTCTTGTTTGAATGCCTCACAGGAACAGACTTCTTAGACTCTGTCTGTCATAGGAGGTAGGGCATGGTTTGACACAGAATATGGTCCTTGATCCAAACATTACTCATCCACGTATCTCACTGAAAGGTGTCTGAACATATGCCCATAGTTTCCTAGGGGAATTTTGAGCTCAGGTTACTCCTATAATCCTAAAGATACTAAAGCATGCACTGCTGGGCCTCCTTGCCTGTCTACCACTGCCAATGGTCTGCCACCCATATCAGTGGTAACTTTGCCTCACATTTTTATCTTGTTTCTTCCCAAAGCTCCCTTAAGGTTAATAGCTGAGTGCAGGTTTATTTTTAACAGTGTCCAACTCTTAAACTGTCCAACTGAGGCTGAGCAGGCTCAGGTTAAAAATACAGTGTGAAGCTAGCCATTCAGAACTGAAAAATTATATTGACACACAGAAAGTCCTAAATTCAAAGGGATGAATTTACAGTTTTATTGAGGAGGATACATAGGTAAAAATCCAGTTCTTTTGCTACTTTCTAAATACAAAAAGGTGTATCCCCTACTAGAAAACCTTGTAATTAATAATTGTCCTCACGTATCTGAGTAACCATTTTGATTTGCATTTATAATAAATGTTTGTAGCAGGAAATAAAACTGTGTCAAGATGCAAATTTTTCTCCTTTATAAAAATCCTCTGATGTCTGTAAAACGCTGCATTTTTTTTTCATGTATTCAGCTGATTTTTGGAACTGCTCAGTCCTGGTGCTGACTATAGTGTAAACAAATACCAGGTACCAAATTTTTACCTTTACTACTCGATTATCCAGTCCTTTGGTATGTTCTTCAAACTCCACTCCCACAGTGAAATCCAAGTCATAGTTTCTGAAAGTACTGAGCGATTTTGTTTTAAAATTATCTCCATTTTGAACAATCTCCTTTGTTTGTTTCAAGTGTTTTGCAATCTTACGAGTTGCAAAATCAATACCTATGAAAAAACAGAAAAGAGAGTATCACAATGAAAATTACAATATTTGTTACCAAAAATAAAAAAACCACAGCAGTTCTATTTACACATCATAAAAATAACATTTTATGTGGAACATTGTTCCATAAATGACACTTTTACCTGCAACATATTGCAGAGAAAGATTATTTCAAAGAAAAATAATCTTATTTTTGCAAGTAGACTTTCAATTTGAGGATCTTCCACTGATTATAAATTTATTTATTAATGGGATATCTGTGGGAATGTTATGAGCAGAGTTACAACATACAACCAGTAGTGAAGAGGTACTGTCATGTTAAATCATCCGAATCTCCAGTGTTTTTGGAGAATGTGAAACAACAGGGGCTATTGAGACTGACATTGCCTTTTTGGCCTCATTCACCCATGAAGCTGTGGGATTCCAGGAGTGCTATTATCATCTTATGCCTGGGAGCCATTCCCTTTCCTAAGCATGCAGTGTAAATCACATAGGCACATGAGGGTAGTGGTATGTGCAGGGTTATAAATGTTGGTCACCCCTAAAAGAAGGATCTCAGAATAATATTCCTTTTCAGAAAATAAGCATGTTAGAATGAGTATGTAATCAAGGGGATTTTGGCAATTCACTTTTATGAGGAACCTATAGTCTGTGGGAGTATACAAGAGGTTAATTAATTAATTTAAAAATAATGAAAATTATACTAGTGAATAAAAAAGAAACAATCACATAAAAGCATGACTTATCCATTATTTTTAGACAGCAGACACAGAAATAATTTGTAGTTTAAATGTTAAAGGGAGACAAATTCAAAGTCAAAAGACAAAAAAGTGTCAAACTACAGGATTTGACAGTACCTGTTCAATATTCTGTCAATGTTTTCTGCAGTACTGATCTCCTTAACATCCTTAGTTTGTTCATGATGAAGACTAACATTAAAATGTAAACAACTGCTTGCAACTGAATGCATTGAAAGTTACCAAAAGGAGAATATATATTACCATCATGACAGTTTGCCCCAGACAATCCACCTAATGCCAGCTGCATTACCATCTGCAATAAATATTTCTGACCAGCTGGCAGTGAATCTTATTATGGTGCTATATGCAAATGAAATAACCTCACATGCTTCTGCAAGAGATTGAAAAATGGTTTTGGTTTGTTAGCCATCCTTTAGTGGTTTCACATGCAAGTTAATCATTGTCAGCTCAGCAATGCCACATACTAATGGAGCCCTTTTTCTTTTGGTAGATACATTATACTACTTGTGAGGTACTAATTAAGTTGAGTTAGAGGATTGGCTGGAAAAAAATTGTGACTTTTTAACATGGGGAATAATGTTCTCATTCAGTATTTATATTCAAGACTTCTTAGGTATATTTTATCTGCTGTGGTGGATTAAAGGTATCTCTGGGTCTGATTTATAGACAGGTAACATAAAATTTAGTTCTCTCTGAGGAAAAAAAATGTCTAGACTTCTAAAGAAATGCTATTTCTGACTAATATATGAGTCTTGTAGCTCCTGGAGAAAAATCACGGGAGGTTTTATTAAAGCATAGTTTTCATAACTGCATTTTGAACAATACAAGCAATAAAAATGATATATTGTTCTATTATAGTAGATTAAAATGCTTTGTAACATGTTTATGATAAAATCAAAGTTTCTGGCTTAAAGGGCAAAACTATTCTTTAATTAAAGTATAGAAACGTGTATGCATTAATTATAAGGATGGATGAATTTTAAAAAAAACAAAAGCTCATTGTGCTTTGAACCTGAGAACTTTATTACTTAGAATATTAAACACATGTAAAATTGTGAGAAACAGAGCAGAAGAATATCTTTTCACCATTTCCATGTGAATTCTTTCCAGTCTGAGAATCACCTATAGCCGTATGCATCTTTGCATTGCTTTTGGTGGGGTTTTTTTTGCTAATCGACTGGCAGTTTTTTAATTAGTATAACTTGTAGCATATATATGCATGTATACACAAAAAATCATGATGTACTTATGAAGGGCCAGATTCAGACAACTGGTGCAAGTAGCTCCTTCATCCCAACAGGTTGCTTGCATTTGTATTGGGAAAGTAGTTTGAAAATTTTATCAGAAAGTTCAGTGAGTATCTCTCCAGTACAGTCTGCCCAGGGTAGGCAATGAATCGAAGTATTTCCCAGGAAAAATACATCTATATTGCATTCCTTACTCTAACACATTCTTCCTCTTGCTTTGTTTCAGGCTGTTGAGTGGGTCGAATTCTTTTATTATCATGAACTGTTACTATCTTTTTTAAGCAGGCTTCCCAATATTGTATGCCTGTAGTCCAGACCCCATTGTAGGCTGAATCCATCCATTATTCTCCCAGTTTTCACTGGGATAGATAAGATCAGAAAGGGATCAAAAATCCACTTGATTTGATAATAGCAAAGTTGTAATTTATCTACTGACTGAAATGGTTCTAAGGATGCCACTGAGATGCAATGAGTAACTGCTGTAGACCAGTTCATGCTAGCACATGGTACAAAAAAAATTATAAAAATGGAAAATGGATTACTTGTTATAAAAGGATCAGAATATAAGGATGACAATAATTGAAGTTTAGTTTAAAGCTGATATAATTGATGCTTGTATTATGACAGCTAGACACTAAATTCTTATTGAATTTGAGTGAAGACGGCAGTTTAAATTCTGCAGTGGGTAAATTAAAATTCAAAGAAATGCATGTTATTAGCAGGTGGTATCCTTTTCCTGGCATTTTTTCCTGGATTTTAAGACAAGCACAAGTGAAATGTTACAGCTCAACTGAAATAAACAATACAAGAATCTCATCCGATGATACCCTGGAAGGGAAGAAAGGAACAATAATGAGATGGCCACTACAACCAAATAAAAAGATACTACCACAATTACAAATCCTTTTGGAAAGAAAATATGCACACCACAAGTGTTTAATTTGCATCCTAACAAATAGGGAAGGAATAAACCCAAAAAGTAAAGAGATCTCCATGAAGATAATTATCAGAAGAAAATTATCAAATACGATGAAATTTATCACTATGAAGCAAGGCAGAACTAGAGCAAGATGACCACCGTGGCTGGTGGTTAGAGTAACACCCCACAAAAGTGATTCAGTTCTTGGAGCAAAGAGCTGAGACAGGACTGAAGCAGAGACAAAGTAGAGAGAACTGAGCTAGAAGAAAAAATTGCAGGTAAAACCAGAAGCTGAGGCAGGCAGTGAGAGAAGCCTGAGGTAGATGAAGACAGCCTGGATTAGTCAATTTGTGGCAACTAGGGGTTGGGTTAAATATCATCCAGACAAGCAGGCCCCATGGCTCACTTGCAGTTGGCAAAATTAATGCTGAAATCCCATTTCAGTTCCATATGAAGTAATAATTATTCTTTACGGATAACTGTCAAACCCAAGCACTTGAATTAATTCAGTTAGTGCATATCTTTCTCCTGAAATTCATGATATTGGCTTAACAGTTCTTTTTTTTAAAAAATAAATTTTTTTGTACCTCACAGGTATATGTGTATAGTACTTACAGGCAAAGGTCATTGAGCTTTTCTCCATAAATGCAGAGGCTAAAAACTATGAATAGGGAAACTTCCCGTTCTCTCTTAAAAGAATTGATGCTTTGAGTAAATTATAATGCTTTTCAATTGTTGTTGAATAATGATGAGAATTAATTTTTATGTGTTTACGTGTATTTCTTCACTTTCAATCTGAACAGGTAGATAAAGTAGGGTTAGGATTCTTTGATGAGAGAAAAACTAGTAGAAAATCAGTGAAATCATCAAATTTTTCATGTCAATTAAGGATTTTGTGGTAGTTATCCCTAAGTCAGTCAATAGTGTAGACATTGAGAATTACTTGAAAATGTATAGATTTAATTACCTGATTACCTTCTATGTGTTGGACTTTTCTTCCTAAGAAATACATTTTCTTATCTGGTGGAAGATAGCTATACAGTGTACTCGTTGATTTTGAACCACTGAATTGTTTTTATAATCTACATCTTTACAAGTAGTTATTTTGAAATCTGAGCAAACAAGTTCTTTAAATCTCAATTAATTTGGCTCAACACCTTTTGAACAAAGCACAAGGAACCACAAGTCTGATCTCGACTTCTGATGAAAAGTGCAAGGAACTTTGACCTGAAAAAGCTCCTGTTTATCAGCATCACTCTTAGAATGGTGTCAGCTACTGTAGAAAGGCAGAGAAATAGGAAGAGAAAATGCTGAACAGAAGATAAGAATCAATGACCACTAGATAGAAAACAATGAGAGATCTGGGAATGAGAAGTGCATGGACCCAGCTGGGCCCCTGAGGGCTATCAATTCCAAGCATAAAAATAAAATGCAGGATTGATTTTTGCCACATGCTAGTTTATGATTCAGAGCCAGACAGACATCTCCAATCTAGGTTAAATTAGCCAATTCTAATGACTACTTCTTTGTATAAGTTTTATAGACATCATGTGTGCTAAGGAAACAATGGTCCTTTATGCCCTTCATCTGTGATGTTGTAGAGCTGGAAGAATATTCTGGATTCTAAAAATTACACTTCTCATGCATGTATAAATCTAACTCCCATTTTTTTTTGCAGTTTTTGGAATGCAGCTATATTACTTTAGTGGTAGAAAGGTGATAGCTGTTCTTTCAATGCCAAACCAGAGTGTACTGAAGAAATTCTTGAGGAGTGTTGATGTCTTCTATTATTTATTCGTTTCAGCAAATTAAACATCTACATCTCTGCTAACCTGAGTAGAGGAAGGATCTCCTGCATGCTACTTACATAATCATAATGACCTGAAGCAAAAAGTTTATGCCTTTATGAGAACAAAAATGCTTGAAAGGCAATTTATATTGAAAATAATAGATGCAGCAAAAGAAGACTTTTCTCTCATAAAATTATCTCACAGTCATTACAAAAATTGAGTCTGTCAGTGTGGGGAAAATCAATCTACAAACAACATAAACTTGATCTTTATATGAACCGACAAGGATATCGCTTGCATTCAGTTAACAGTGTTTTGGTATTCTAGCATCTACAAAGATCATGCTTAATATCCTACACAATGTATACACAAACTGTAGCTATCAGGCCTCTAACGAGAAAGAGACTAACAAAGTAGTGAATTAAAGTTGCCTAAAGAGCAGAACATCTCTTTTTGCATGTACACCTATATTGTTGTCATCAATGATGGTAGCAGCCAAGTGAAATTGAGCTTAGTTACCCATGTAAACATATGTTTAAGAACTCCTGTGACCTAAATCTCCCTGCTGTATAAGGATGACTCCCACAAAAATTGTCAGAAATATCTGCCCATTTATCTTTCAATGCTTTTGAAGGCTTTTATTGCCTTTACTGTGCAACTGCTGCATATAATTTCAACTAGTTCAAACCACTAATTAAGTACTAAACACTATTGTTGCTTTAGTGATACAGAATATCCTATTCCTCTTTAACAGAGACAACCAGGTTGTGACTTGACTGTTACAGTAAGTATATACCAGCAATAAAAAACTGCTTCTGTATCTGAAAGCCTGTTTGTTTTTTTTTTCCCCATCTGTATCTGTTTTTTCATTTGTCTAAAGAAAATTAATATCTTTGGCTACAAGTCTTCTCTTGCTTATATACTTAGATCATTACAGTTATAAGCACATTACAATTATTTGATTTTTAATGTGATTGGCAGAAACCCTTATGCCACAGCACACATTACAGAAACAGTCTCATTAATTTTTAGAAGGATTTCACTTATAATTGAAGCATTTTCTCTTTATGTCTATATAGTTAATATTTTTTTCATTTACCTAAAGCAACCATGTAGCCTTCAAAGTTTTCATTGGTTTCCATTTCCCACGTTCCATTGTAATCAGCAGGCATGGTGTCAAGAGCTTAAAACCAACTTCAGATGAAAAGGTGAGGCTGGAAACAGGATCTGCTAAGAGAATGTTTTATAAACCTTTTCATATCTTTTTTTATAAGGTTTATGGTTTTCTAGATAATACAGTTTAAGGGTCGGAGTGATAACCCTAGAAAACTTCGTCTTCATTAACAAAGTTCAGTTGAATAGCTGGGAGACAAGGAACACTCTTTCTGAAATATGTAGTAATACAGGATATGATTTTACAGTGACCTTTGTAAAGAACTACCAGCTATTATGGGATACCTTTGAAATATATTGAACACAGTGGCAAATTGTACAACTCAGTTCAAGTTTCCAAGGTGAATTCTCTTTTTCAGCTCCTTTCTATGTGTCACATTTCCCTATGAAGAACCAGCCTTACAGACCTGACATACCCAGAGCTCCCATGTAAAATTGATGGAAGTCTTGAATGCGTAACAAATGCATGTCAGGGCAGAAAAGGGAATATTTCTGTTGAAAATATTTCTGTTTTCCTTTGATTTTCAAAATATCTATATACCAATAGCTACACTTTTACCAACTGCACTTCCATATTTTTGTTTTAACAGCAAGTTTAGAAAACGTAAAGTAAATCACAATCAATCATAATCAGTATCAATCCTATCCTATAAATGATTTTTTAAATTACTTTGAAACATAGCAATTTGTGTTAGAAAGGTATTTTTCACCCAGCAGCATTACATTGTTGTGGGAAAAAGCACAGATTTCAGTTGTGCAAATAAGCACACTCAGCATGTGTCTGAATGGAGAATTTGAATGTGCAGCAGAACTTTATCAGAATTTAAAGTAAGCATTAAGAGCAAATTAATATGTTAAGGTTTTAAATTCTCTGGCTTTAGTTACTTAAGATAACTTACAGATGGTTCTACAGATAGAATAATTGAAGTGATTAGGAGCCAAAAAATCCTTGCTTTTCTTTCTCTCTTTTTTAAAAAATGGGAATATTATTAAAAATTTTACTAGAAAAGTATTGTGTGATACTTAAGCAACTAACTTAAGAGAAGGAAAAGAAATATCTTGATCTATACCTACAGGAGATATGAAGAGGATTTTCAATCAGACATCAGACAAAAGCTCAAGGAACTGCAGCGATTGAAAGCTGAAATTAGGTGAATTCCTATGTGAATGCACATAGGAAGTTATTCGCATTTTTAACTGTAGAATATAGTTTGTCTATTGACCGGTTTACCCAGTGAAATTGATAATCACTGTTTTAAATCTTTATATAGGCAGAGGGTGGCTTTCTAAAACATATGCCTCATTTAAAGCATAATTTATTGGGCTGAACACATTTACTTATGTATTTGCTTCCACTATAAGAATTTCTATATGAAACACTATGAATGATGTTATGTTGAAAGTGAAATTTGAAAACCTTTGCGCTTAAATCATTGTTCTGTAGTGATATTATGTAATACTTATGCAATAGGTTTGATTTTACGTATCTTTGTGTACCTTCTTTCTTAGCCTCTGCAGTGCATCAACACTAATAAATACAATATTTTTTATACATTTTATATATAATACTAAAAGATCCTATAAAAACAAGAAAAAGAAAATGTTATCGTTCCTCAGCCAACCACTCACAAACACTCATAATCAGCTGTGTAAGCCACATCAGTTCCCTTGTGCATATGCATAATAATCTTTTAAGTGCATCATCACATTGTTTTTCCAACTGGAAGTCATTCTGTCCTTCAGTGTACTAAAGGGATGATGTCCAATTTATAAGCAGGTACTCAGTGTTTTACCTTATCTCTCCAGAGGCCTGATAGTGGATTTATGAGGAATGAATTGGACTGCATGTCTACAATCACCTTCTAAAATCACAGCATATGCTAGAAGCTCATGGTGAGAGATTTTATACGCTCATTGATTTTAGTTCTGAAGTAGTTTGCTTCCTATGTAACAGTCATTTTGGTAAGATGCAGAAGTCACTGAAACTGTATCATGTGATGATCAACAATTAACATCCATTAAGAACTAATAAAAAAATAGACCATTCTATTGCTATAGATATGCAGAGCTAGGCACATTCTGAGAAAATTATGAGATGAGAACATCCTTTACATATAAGCCCTTAATTAACAGCATACACATATAATTGTACACATTTTCACAATGATGCTTTGTTTATGCCCATCCCTTATTGTTTGTTTAAATAACTTTTTTTTTCAGTGTGTGTGTTTTGTAAACTACATGTTATGAATTCTCTAAGCATGTGTTTTCCATCAGCCTGAAATAGCTCTTTTAGCCTTTTCAGGTAAATATGCATCTAGGAGGTTTACAGACACTAAATTTAACCAATCAAAGAATTGGCTAAGTAGGGAATTAATAAAACATGAAATATTGACTTGCCAGAGTTCTGTGATGCTTCACGAGCTTTTAAAGAGAGTTTTCTTAAGGACCACAAAGAGAATTTTCAGTTTACGAATCAATATCTTGATAGGCAGTAAAGCCACTACCACATTCAGATGCCTGCCTAAATCATACGGAGCCAAGAGATGGTACAGATGATGTTAACACAGTTTTTGTTAAACACCTGTGTGGAAAATTGTAAGTCTGAAGATCACTGACCCACTGTATCCTCAGCATTCTCTTGGGTCTGTGCCTTGCTAGTTATACCCACCTGCCTCTCATCACATTTCAACTTTAAAATTTTAACTTATCCTCTTCAAAGCTTAGAAATCATTCTATTTGCTCTGTGTTTATTGTTTATATAATACATACATAGAGACAAACTCTCAAAATGGCAAAAGAATATTTCATTTCTCTGCCATGGGTATAAGTTTGGGGAAATGAAGAAAAGGTGCCCTCTCTTAATCAACATAATTATTTTGTTCTCAGTATCTTTTCCTTGGAAGACCACCAGTAAAATAAGTAGGCATGCCATGTATAGGATGTACCGAACCCTGGGAACGGTGGGAGGAAGGTATCTTCTTCAGGTTTTCCAATATGTATGTTAAAAACCAAAGCTCCGACCCCATAGCTTTTGTATCAGTTTTCAACCCAGGGATAAGTTTTATGGTTGAGTAGTAAGACCTTATAAATAAAGCAAAGTTATGAAAAATCAGAAGACTTTTGTTAAAAGCCTAAGTAACTTTTTCAATCTTTATTTGTGTATGAAGAAACAAAGATGGCTTTTCTTGCCCCTGTCCTACAAATCAGTATTGATTAGTGTCAGTTTGAAACAACACATCTCATACAAAGAGCCTAGACTGACAAGATTCAAAGTGAGGCCCAAATGTTGTTTCCGTGGAAATTATCATCAGTCATGGATGCTCCTTCTAACAGTTGCCTCCAGTTCATCTCACTGTATCTGAGACCTGCCCAGAAGAGAAATCCTATATGGGTAGCTGAACAAAGTTCATCCTTCTTGCTGTCTGAAAGAGCAGGCAGTGCACTCTTCTTGGACAGATTATGCTGTAAAACAGTTAGGAGCACTATATAAAGAACAGAGCTATTGGTCAAACTGAATTTTTTCTGCAAACTTTTGGGCATGGTATTTTGAAGAGATGTTAGCATGCTTCCCACTCTGTCCTTGCTTCATTTCATTTTCCTTTTAAGTTATCTAATATGGATATATAACACAGGAGAAAAATGCCTTGTACTCCCCCGATCAGCCCCTACACTCCTCATGCTTGACAGCTGGGACTTTTGCCTATAGTTATTTGGTTGTTGTTTAACACACAGAAATATGGCAAGCTGCATTAAGTTGTTCTTAGCAACTGAATTCCCCTGAAGGATTCAGACAGAAGCAGCATGGTCACAGACACCTATTATTATTTTTAACTTGTTAGCACATGTGCACTCACTAGGTTTATTTTTATTTTTAAGAAAATTAATCACTCGAAATGTAGTCAGTGATGGCTGCTACTGCAAAAACTGTCAGAAGTGCTATCTCACCAGGCTCGGGGCTCTGTTCAGCACAAACAGGAGTAGTCACATTATGACAACTAAAAGTAAGTTGGAGGGAGGCAATCCGCTTCTTGTCAGTATGTAAGATGGCTTGCAGGCCTTGGGGATTCAGCTGGGTGCAGGTAGTCATCAGCTACTGGGCAGAAATACTGAGAAGTGGCAGGAGCAGTAGGAGACATGTACAGCAGGAGAGGACAGAATCAAAAGGTGTTATTGGCAAAATGGGCGCAGCAAATACTATTTGATTGCCTGCTTGTTAATGGTTGCCCTCCCCCAATACCAAATGCCACTAAACTACCTTGGATAACCCTAGTTCATAAGCTTTCTTGCCAGGTCAGACAAAACTAAGTATAACCAAGCTTACCTCAGTGTCTTGGAGTTAATTAGAGTTTTTGCTTCTGACTCTAAAGCTTGCTTGCTTGTTCAGGTCTGGACCCTACAGAGAAGGAACGAAAGTTTGACCAGTTGTACATATGGTTGTTGGCTAAACACTTATTATTTAATGTCAGTTCTTAGCTGGTCATGCCAAAACAGAAATCTGCAGGAACAAACTTTTTGTTGACACCTAAGAGAAGGGGGAATTCCTTCATTCACATCTCAGTAGAGGAACATGTCTGACATCTTGTTGACAGAACAATAGGGACACGTTGCAAATGCTGTGGTAGGGTGAAGATGTATATATAACTTGCAGTTATGCCAGTTTGGCACATTTTCGTTTACCTTCAATTTAAACAAAGATGCACAAAAATATGTTTTTAATCACTCTTTTAGAAATAAAATAATTGGCTTTCTGCCATTGGATATTTTTTCTTTTTTTTGGATCAATGACTGTCTATCTGCCGCCATTCTCAAAGCCTTCCTCCTCTCTAAGTAAGAACTTTGGCTTAGCTTTTAGAGGCTTCCTAATGTCACTAGCGATCATGTTACTGAATTTGATAATAATAAAAAATCATGCAGTGGATCCTACTGGCGTGAGGACTCACTTTTATTAAAGTGGTTTGCATTATGAAAATTATGCTGTAGAGAAATAATAGCCAATGGAAAAGCTGACCTTGATTTTCAAAATAAATGGGGAATAGTGAATTTATCCATTCCTTAATTCTCTTAAGCACTTATTCAATGCTCTTTATCCACTGGCTTCAAGGAAGCAAGTAAAAATCATTAGCCTTTGTGAAATCAGAAAAACTTAGGGAGTGACATGGTTTGGCCAAGGTCATGAAATAAGCCACTAGTCAGAGCAAGTTACCAAGTATAACCCTTTATGTTACCCACTAAAGCGTGCTTCCTCCTGGGCTAACTTTAATGTAAATTGAAAACCTGAATGCAGTTTAAGTGCTTTGTCATTGCTAAGGCTGCCTAAGTTTTCCCTTCAAAGATTTTTTTCAGGATCTGAATTCCCTGCATCAACTGTGCATTAATATCTGTAACTGTAATCTATAACTTAATTGTATTTATTCTGTGGCAAAGTTTTGTAGTTGCAAATGCCACTTCTTATCTTCATCAGATAAAGGTTGCATTACTGAGACATTGAACTGGAATACTGATTGATGGGTTTTGAATTAAAAGAATCTATCGAAAGCAGTGTGGTTTTTTTCTTTGATGCTCCCCTGACAAGCACAATTTAGCTAAGAAAATGTGTATCTCCTTTAGCTTGTTCATGCCTGACTATAAAAGCCGAAACGTTATTTTAATGCAGGGTCTCATCCATTAGAATAACATTTTAAAGAATCAGTTTTATCAAACAGAAATAGTTCTTTTACCTCATCAGGAGAACACTTTATGGGGATACTTTCAAATAACTTAGACCTCAAGTTTTCACATACCTCATAAGTGGTATAATTTGATCATGGAAAGATTTTGCTTAAAGTTCTAGAATCCAGATGAACAGAAAAAGTAATATGAGCTGTTGCAATTAGTGCACAATTTTGAATTCACTGTAGCCATTTAGAAAAAGATTAAAACTATTCTTGTGATAACCTTATGGACCTAAAGTCACTGTCCCAGAAGGACTGTAAATTAGGTCCAGATATATTGGTAAAACCCCAAATAATATTCTGATCGTTTGTTTTCTTTCACCGTGTTGCTACCAGTGTAGAGCAGTTACAGAACTATTATCCTAGTCCTAGAAAAATTCCTTGATAGGTGAGTGTATCTATTTCCTGAATGCTTTCTTTTTGCCATAAATCAGTTTTACTGCTTCAGCTAGAAAAAATTACTAGCTCAGTAACCCAGAAGCAAAATCTTCTAGGTAACTGAATGCTATCATCCTGTGCCTTTTAGAACATAAGCATAAGTCTCGATTTCCTATTGATTAAGGGATGCTCTGTGTTGTAAATCTCATGAATTTATTTCTCCCAGAGTGCTGTACAGTTATTCTTTTCAGCTTGCATCTCCAGCTCCACAACATCACTCCTGCTGTGGGAAAGGCTCTGGCTTCATTCTGCCATATCCCATTTGAGAAATTAAGCCAGTGTTTAATTCTCCAATCCATCCTGGAACTTTTTAGAAAGTAATTTGTTGAATTAACAGTGGCATTTATGTGTCTGTCTGTCCTTGTGATGATTTTCTGGATGTAAGTTGGCAGTTATTTGATAGATACAGCATTTAAGATGGAAATTTATAGCCATCTTTACAAAAATGTAATTTGAAAAATCCAGATATTGTCTGAGGTAGTTAAGTGAATCAGTACACTCTGTGTTACTGACATGCAAATGCAATATACTTGACACTGGAAGATGGATCTTTAAGCATGTATCAGTCAATGAAAATAAAGTTTCTTAAAATGTATATTTTAGTAGAAAAATTATAGATGTAGATTTAGATGTGGATGTGGATGTCGATATAGATATATAATATAACAGAATGGCAGACTGTCTTTCACTAGAAGAGGAAAAGAAAAAAGAATTGAACTAGGTCTTATCCAAATTGAAAAACTGAGGCCTGAATATAATCTCAGATTAGGAAAGAATTCCCCAGAAATTCAGAGTCATGATCATGATGGTACATTTCTGTAGTTTATATGTGAAAAGCAAGTTAACGAATTGGTTAGGAGAGTTACTTTTAAGTGAGTATTTGAAAGTTACTTTTCCAGTTTTCCATTAAAAGCTTCCTAGAAAGGGTGAGAAATATACCAGTGAGCTTTCACATATAGTAACTGGGTTTAATCTCGAAGGCAAGGCAAGGCAAGGCAAGNGAATTATTTATGGATGTTAAAGTATGTTTTTGTCTTTAATCCACTATATAATTAGTGTAACAGCTTGCCTAGAATGTTGCCAAAGAGAATTTATGGAAGCTGAATGAATAAGGCAGAACCACCATGTTTACCTCTTTCTTGCTAAAAGTATTTGGTACTTAGTGCAAAATGAAGATATCCACTCTGGTCTCTAGAGATTTTTCCCACTTGCCCCTTTCAGACTGTGTTTGAAATTATAGTTACTAGTTGTTTGGCTTCACCTTGACTGTATAGGAATTTCCAGGTGATCTGAGGTTTGAGCAGAGAAAAAAACAATATGGAAACAAGTATCTCCTTTTTATGAACGTAGACACAGGCTGTCAGGTGTGTGAAAGCAGTGCAAGTGAAGTGTCAGCTTTGGCCCCTGTGATAGCAACAATGAAAAAGGAGCTTGAGCTGGGAAGTATTTCTTCAGTACCATTAGACTCATGAGGCATCTCCCCTCCATGACAGTGGGAAAACAAAGTCTTGTGATGAAACGAAATGTGTTACTTGTAAAAGTATAGATATCTGGGTATTTTTTTCTAACTTGCCAAATGTAAACAGAAGTCTTTGTAGTAAGCTATATATCTGTTAGAATGATGTTTATCATTGCCTTTGTTGCTAGTAAAAGACAACCCTGTCAGGGAAGAGAAAGTGTATCGGTTATCAGGGTATTGTGCTCCATTGCTTCCCAGTTGAAGGAAGAACTTTCTGGGGAGAGGACTGTTACCTGAATTAGTCTCTTATCAAGAGATTGCAACTAATGGGCATTTAAAGGTAGAAAAAAAGTCTGTTAGAACAATATTCAGTATAAGAGGGGAAAAAACTCATCCCTTTCCTTGTGACTAATATACCTACATCTTCAGCCAGCAGTCCTAAGGATTCAAATAATACCATGTCGTAACAGTGACAGTGGCAAAGTACAACATGGTTGGAAGGTATATGAGCCCTACTAATGGACAGTTGGGAAATTACTTTATGCCTGCCATTCATTGCAATATGCTCATTGCCTTTGAAGGCTGATTTGCTATCTCTGTTCAACAACATATCCTTCACTTGTGAGTAAAGGTTATATTCCTGCATGGCAATCAGAGATATCTGAAGTTTCAAAGAAGACATTATATCATTGTTATAACCTTTTATATAGTGTCTATTAAATGAATGCTCATTAGACTGGGTCTCTAATGGGATGGTTTGAAAGTTCAGATTTATCAAAAGCAGCACAAAACTGTTCCTCTTCCCCCCATAAATAGATTTTTCATTAGTGTCTGACTATGCAGGCTGCTGAGTAATCTGCCTTTTATCTAGCCAGCACATCTACCTAACATCTTACTTTCTGTCAGTGGATAGCACTGTGTTTTAATAGTTTTCATATCAAGGTAGAGATCTCAGCACCTTGCAGAATCCCATTCAAGCACATTTGCAATGCAGACAGTAGATTGAATTTAGATATATAATTACAAGTAAAAATATTTGCATTAATCTTAAACAAGGAAATATATATTTTTGAAATCGTCGGTGCAGTTACGGGTAGTTTTGGTATCCTTTCAAGGAAAAAAAAAAAGAGTGAAAAGAGTGTTATTTCAGTAAATACTTCCATTGCAGAGATCAAATTATCAGCAAATAAGCACTGAAATGGCCCATGGTACAGCTTTACAAGGCTGAATCTTCTAAAAATAAGGAGCATTTGCACCAGGAAGGAAAGGAACATGAAGAAAAGGAAATCTTGCTTTGCCCAAGCCATTTCATGAACCTTTTTTTGTTCTATGTCCCGCTGTGCACATGTTGCGCAGCGGCACATAATGCACTCCAAAGCAGTTGTAGCAACTCCAGGAAGAGCTTTACTTCACAAAAAAATAACTCTTCTGATAAGTGCCCTTTTCTGTGGATACCTATTACCTTTGTTTTTTCTCTTGACTTATACAGACATTTGTAGGAGGAGGAATTACTAGGCAAGGTAAGAAATCTGCTATCCTATATTTAGGCATACGATCCAGTGTCTTGAGGTTTTATGCTTCAGAGATGAACTGTAGTGAACCGTTGGTCAGCTCTGTTATTGAAAGCTGTATTTATTTTGCTATTGATGATTTTGTTGTGGTGGGGCTTTTTTTATTTTCATTTTGCAGGGGGGACTTAAAAGAAGAACAATGTTATTTCTTTTAATTGGGGATGTACTCTACATTTGCTTCCACTTCACTAAGATTTAGGCATTCCTGCTTCAAATCTGTAGTGTCTGATGAGAGCATCTGATTAATCTGAACTGATCTGGTTTTTTGTACTGAAAACCACTCAATTACTTCAGGGGAATATGTGGCTGAGAAGGCAACTAGGATTTCCTGAAATTACAGAAGCTGGAGTGGGAAGTGCTGCATGACACTGGGCCAGCTTTTCAAAGCATTTATGTGGCTGATGTGGGAAAAAGCCTAAAAAAATCCACGTGCTGCTCTAGCAAATGAGGTACTTATTACCTGTTAATTTTAACTAACAGTTAAACACCTGGTAAGGTTTTGGAGTAACCTTCAGCAGTTTAAGTGCCTTTCTGTTTCTTTGGTCACCAAAATACATTTGGAAATATAGTAAAAAATATATGCCATCATGCTGTAAGTTGGAATCAGAAATGGAATTTTGGGTAATGTCATACTTCAAATGTCTACAAGGCAAACTTGCTGTGTGAGAAAAATGCATTATAAAGGATTGTACTTATGTTTCTTTGAAATAATCCTCCATATGTTTTTGGGAGACATTTGCCTTGTGTTCCATTGCACAAAAATGACAAGGAATGTTGCTAATGGCAATTTGTGTCTTTTTGGTCCTGGAGCTGGAACCAGACTGTTTAGAGACTATTTTGCTGTGGAACTCTGATGTTCCGCTTATTTTCTGTTTTGCTCACTAGGGAATGAGTCATCTGTTTCAGCATCATTTAGGACAGTGTGAAACCTAGTTTGCAGTTCTTGTTTGTCTAGCTCCTAAATCAGCCCCTGTGTCTGAGATCGGTTGAAGCCGATCTCAGATGAAGTTCGGTATGATGTGTTACGAAAGCCTGTTCTGTGCTTTCTGCTGTTTCTTAGGTATAATAAGTCTAAAACTCACAAGTAATTCTTTCAGAATTCTTTTAGAGTTATCTGTGAGCAGCTCTTAGGAACTGAGAAAGGATTTGTGTTTATATCTGAAACAATGGAACATACGTGTTGGAATAAAGGAGTAGTGATGACTAGCTTTTAGCTAGTGGTATTTTAGACCATATGTTGCCCTTAAGAATTGTCCTGAGTAATTAAGTGTCTCTGATGAACACTGGTATCAGCAATATAGTCGAGAGGACTGACTGCATTAGAGTGAACTACATTGTTGTACCTAAAAATGAATGTTTGGGGGAGTTGCTTGGTAGTGTGTTTGAATAAGTTCTTTGCTGTGTTGCTGTAACATATGTAAAATGACTCTTTTCTCCCCTTTTCCTCTCCAAAAATAAACTTGGAAATGTCATCATCAAGAGTGGCATTATGTTTCTTGACAGGATGAGTGATCACACAGCTATTTCACAGAAGTACTAGTACACCTTCTTGAAATGTGTTAACTTCTTCTGTATGCCCTTAACATGCCCAGCTGGAGAGAAGTGCTGGAAATTGTAATGGTTATAGATAACAAGCATCAGTGTCTTGGTAAGAAAAGACGAATTGAATCATGCTCATTTAGAATTAGAAAAGGGGAGCAATGAACTGGTGTGAGTCTTGTTGCACTTGATTGAATGTTAAATTTCAGTGAGCTCACCCCATACGCTATGGTTCTAAGCCCTAACAAATTATAATGGTGACTGCATTGCATTATAAATAACTCCTTTTTGTAGTAGACTGGCACTTGAGAAAAATTTGGTGGGAACGTCAGGGTAGAGAGGGAACTTGCAATTTCAGTCTAACTTTGAATTCTAGTGCAATTTTTGCATTAGCCCTTTCTTCACCTTTTCCTGTATTTCAACTCTGTGCTTCTGTAATGTTGCTTTGTGTAGCTGAAAGGGGAGGGGAAACAAAGGCCATCCAACCAGTTAGAGGAAAGCTCTTAAAGTGATTCCACAATGTTGATAAAAGCATTTTTAAGAACTGCACATCTTTGCAGTTTACTGCTGATAATCATGCTCTGTATGTTTCTGCACATGCACAAACAAGTTCTAAACATTGGCTACTCTATAATGCTTATGCACCCATAACTAACTGCTTGTGCGTCTGCTCCAATTTCGAACTGTCAAATAGCTGAACATTTGAATAAAATATTTTAAATTTGAAATGCTCTTGTCGCAATATTGACCTTTTAATTTGCTCAGCATTGGAATAGTGTTGTACCATGAGATAAATAGTCTCTTGTTATGTAAATAACTGCAGTTAATAACTGCAGACCATTTCCCATCCTTCTTTCCCCCCCTCCTTTAATAAGAATGCGTCCCTTAAAAGATGGAGTTTTATTCTGCCTCCATAGTGTAGAAACTTAATCTTCAGGCAGTGCTATTGAAGGCACTGGTGAAGAACTGAAATGCCATTCTGTTTAAGTGTTCAGTGTGGATACTTATTATTAGCCATTAATATAGAGAAAGTGCTTGCCCTGGTAATAAAAACCACAGTACTGAAGGGATTCTGCTTTTGTGTGCACTTTTGCTATACAGGAGTAAATTACTTAAATAAACATTTGCTTTGAGGTTAGAAAACCTCCTTAAAATAGAAATAGCAGTACCACATAGGTAGTATTCCAAGACAAATATGTTACTAATAGAGGAAGAAAGGATGAATAGCCATGAATCTGTTATGCGATTACAGATGAGTCTGTCCAAAAAAGGATATATTACAATATGATACATACTAGGAAGTTTTATTGATGTTGTACTGGAGAACTCTTGCTTTTTACTGTCCACTTAAATTTAATATAGGGTCAACCAAATGATAGACATTGATGAAAGTGGATGTATCTAGTGGAGCACATCATTTATGCCATGCCAGTAGACTATTACCCTCTACTGCTCAGTCCCATAAAGGACTCCTTAGGAATCTATTGCACCTTCTTGTTATAAGGGATTTGCCATTCAGCTTGCTCATGCTTATTTTACAATAAAACTGATACATAGATCACACGAAGCAATTCTTTACCATCTTCCATGGTTAGACTGTTGCATAAATGTAGACTGCAACCCTAACTCTTATTTCAATTCTGGTTTCCATGGATTAGACTGTAAGAGTTGCTCTTAGTCCATGTGTTTCCGTGGAGTATTTCAGTGGTGTGGACTGGAATGGGAACACTGTGATCTTCTGGTGTTTTAAACAAAAGCCTCTAGAAACGAAACCCATCAAGTTTATACACTGAAATCAGCCTACTGACCCTGATTCTGTTAGAACACATATCTTACTGAGATACTAGGGGTGAAGAAAATCTGAGTGGCATGGACAAAATAGGGAATGGCTGTTTGGTATCTCTTGCAGTACAGGAATTAGGAGGAATTACATTAAAATAGCAGGTGGCAGGTTCAAGCAAACAAAAAGAGGTATTTTCTCAACATCTGACAGAGGCTGTTGTGTTTGTTAAAAGTTTACATTGATCCCAAAAGTGACTGGAGAGTTTTATGAAAGAAAAATATGGTGAAGGCTGTTAAATAAAAGAATTACATGTGGCTTGAGCTACAGATCAGTTAAGGCTGGGAGAACACTGTGGTATAATGTTAGTCATATTATATGGAAATCACAAAGGGTGATGTTCTGCATACATGGCACTACAGCATATATCTGAAGATTAAATGCTCTAGCAACATTAAAGGCATTTCACAAGATTAATTAATACCATTAATTTCATAATATTAATTAATAATAAAATACCTCTTTAGGTAATGGAATCTGGTTTAATTAGTGTTCTTTTGTGCCAGCAAAATATTTAGGCATCTATTAAAAAATCCTGGATTTCTAGAATACAGAAGTAAAAAAATTAACAGTCCTTAGACATACGTGTATTTCGTATATATTAAATTAGATTTGCACTCATATCAAATATCCAATCTTCAAGTACTGAGATAAATGCTTTATACTCTTATTTTGCCTCCACTAAAATTAATATATATGTTTTGAATTATTCATATAGAACAGAAAACAAATCATTTTCCAAATGAAAATATCATCTGTACAGATTATGCCACTGGACCAAACATAACCAACTTGTTAAAAAGTATTAGTGCTGCTCATTTTTCTTCTCTCTTTCTCTCCCTCCCCTCTCCTTCTACTCTTCAAACACCATCCTGTTTTCTTTACAGATCATGCCAATACAAAGGGTTTCAGTTCTGTACCAGATCCTTTACATTTGCAGATACTTTATGCTTTTCAAATCCTACTGAAACTTTTTTCTGGTCCTCTTGGAAGTCATGTAGGAATTCATGATGGGGATAAGCCCCAAATTTGTGTTTTGTCCAAATGAGCAGAACATCCTTTGCTGGACAGGGCAGAGCAGGAGAAGATATGATCTAATCACTGAGAGCATTCTCTGGGGAAAAGTAAGCCTTGTGTATGCTAAAGCAGTTTCCAGAGAAAACAAGTACAGAAAGGCATGGAACAATCATGAAATTTGGGTGGGGGAGGCGGGAAAGGAAGGAATCATAAGAAAGCCAATAGAAAACTAGCTGTATTCCAGACCTTCTTACTCAGACTGTGCAATATTGTTGGATAGTGAGTGAGTTGAAGGGAAAGAGGGAGGAACAGGAGGGACTTAGGGGAGCAGTAAATTAAAGGTAGGTTGAATACCTAGGACTGGAACAAATTTCAACATCCAAGATGTGGTCATTCTGATCTGCAAAGAAAGGACTGAAATTATGGGGAAGGAATAATGTAGCAGGATAAGAGAGAGATGCAAATCCAAACTTACGGATGCATTGCAGAATTAGACATAAGTATAGGGGGCTTATAATTGAAAGATCTGCAGAAAATATTTCAACAATGTTGCAGAAGGTTGAAGTTGACATTATCAAACCAAAACTAATTGTTTCCTGGAAAAATCAGGTGAATATCTGAGAAATTTTGGATGAGCTTATAGCTATAGCAGTGTTACATACCTCAGGTAGATTAAGTTTGGTTTATCCCTAATGTTTGTTTAATTCTCTGTATCTTCAGCAAAGCTAAGCAGGTTGCTCATAGCTGTATTACACATTGCTGTTTCTGTTTTCACAGTAAGTTGGTCCTGAATTTTCAGGCTCTGAATTTTGCTCTGTTGCACCATGCCTGCTAAAAACATGGTTATCTCTCTACTTCTATAAAGCTGAAACGTCATATGCACAACAGGCCTTCATGTGCTATAAAGACAGCAAGTATGTGTTCTTTCTGTGTGTGCCTTTCACTGAAAAGACACAGAACTGTAAAACATGGCAGTGAGTTCCCCAGTCATCTTCAGAAGATCATACCCACCTAGAAATTGAACACAAAAATCCAAACTGTGGGAAATGAAGTAGAACAATCATGCTTATGGCACACATTGGCCTTAATTTACCCTTCAGCTTTTGTCACCTAGAGTTTTCTGGATTGAGTATAATATCAAACTGGATTTAACTTTTAGAAATGGTGAAATGCACCTTTTTGCCTTTCCATTCACACTGCTGCTGTAAGCACTGGTCTTTCCATACAAAATTAAAAATGTCTGTTATATGGAAGTAATGCAGTCGTGCAGAAATACAGGGTTGGTATTGGCAAACTGTAGCTGAAATTCTGTCGAAGATCAATAAAATTAATATGAAGTTTGATTCCTGAGTAGTAAGCAAGTCTAGATATGAATTCACCGTGAAGATCTTGGCTACTAGGTAGCTTTGAAAGTAGTCAGGGAGGCTGATGTTTGTCAAGTAATTGTAGAATATTATGCATTCAGTAAGCAGCTATTTTATGGACAAAATTTTAAATTACATTTTATGATAACAAGTTGTTAAAGGTTTATGGAAACAACATGGCTAATTTTATACGCATTATTTGGAGAGCATCGTCACGGAAGCAATGAACGAACAAAATTTCCTTTTCCAAGGGAAATGGTTGCTGCAGTAGAGATAAGAGGTTACAATTATAATGACAAGCAATTGAGCTGATTTGAAGAAAATGTATTAAAAATTAAATATTTCTGAAGTTTCTGTGTTTTACGTATGTGAACTGTGGAGGTACTTCTGAGCTTGCCTTTTCTCCATAATTAGAAGCATGTTATATTGCTTCTGGTTGATAAGCCATTAGTTGTTAGTATGGTGCTAAATTTGCCCTTGTACCAAATGACGCAAAGGGGAAAAGCTGTCTGTTTGATTACAATAATAATAGCTTTTAACAATTGGATTTACTTAGCTAGATGTTAATTGATCCACTTACAACCTTCTGCAAAGAGAGTTTGTGAATGTTACACAAGACTGCAGGGAGCTGGAGGCAAAAATTAGGAGACATCTGGTGAATTAAGGGTTATGAACTGCCAAGTTCTATTGAAGGAAAACTACATTTCAAAAAAGGTCTCAGGCAGTGCTGAACATTAAAAAGAATTATGCAAAGTTTAATTGTGGATAATGGTGTGAACCCTCTCTTTATTGTGTAGGTTCAGTTTTCACATGAGAAGGAAAATATAGGTGGTCTGAAAAAATTGGTATCTGTTATAAATGAGAAGTTGGGGTTCATTCTTCGGTTGCTCTCCAGCTTTCCTTGGGGCTGAGGAGTGGAGAGATGTCTGGAGGGTGTGCATGGTTATGAAATCAATAATTTAGAAACTGGAAGGAAAGAGGTTTCTGTGTCCAATAATCTTTCAAGAAAACAAATGACTGATGCACTGAAATTTGGCAACTGGGATATCTCCAACCTTGTGTAAGGCAATAAATAACATTTTAAGCAGGCAGCTATTTGCAATTTCACTTAAGCAGAACAGTATTTTTCACCTGAGATACACAGGTTTCTGATCCTTTTCCCTCCCCCACAACCTTTCCATCTTATTTAACTGTAACCAGTTTTGACCTGTCCCCCTCCAAGTACAAGAAAACTTAATCACCGTTAACTGCTGGTCTGTGTATCAGTCAGGAGGGACATCCATTTAGCTATGGAAGAATAGCTAGATGGCTAACACATGAGAGAAAATCAGCTTCTGCATGTATCTGGTTGACTAGGCTCAAGTATAGGCTCAAGTGTAATTCCCAGAGTCTTCCTCAGGCATAAGTATTATGTATTGCCAAGAAAAAAATTACAAGGGAACTTAAAGTAAACAATTGCATCACATATGTCTAATTCTAAGTATTATGAGCCACAGCTGTTGCAATAGTAACACAAGAATATGCATGGAGAAGGAGTGTTTTTCACCTGTTTATCATATGGGGATGCTTAAATCTCATGGATAATATTTTCTTTGTATTTTGTGATGTAAAGTAAAAACCAAAACTTTACAAAATTGAATTAGATGTCCACTACAGCACATCTGGTGCTACACTCGCAATATATATAGTACAATTGAAATACCCTAGTTCAGAAAGTTTATCATCTCTGCTGTACTAAGTTTATAGTTTACAAAGACTATTTCTGAACCTCCATGTCTTCATGTTAGATAGGGCTGCTAGCTTTTCTAGCTGCTAGCTTTTCTAAACAGGCTTAATAATAGTGCATATTTTAAAACTCTCAGGTTAGTAGAGAATGGCAGCGTTTGTTGCCATATACATAACGAACGTCTAAAATTTCTCTCAGTCTCAGCACTGGGTTCCCAAAAAAGACAAAAGCAATGCTATGTACAGGGGTTGCAGCAGAATAAGGAAAGGTATGTTCCCACTTTAGAACACCTCAGACTCTGCCATAGCAACCCCCCCACTGATTACATCCCTCAAAATGGCTAATAACAGTTGTTACAGGAGATGCTTGTAATACTATGTTATGTGTTAAAGGTCTGATCCAACCAAGTACCCTGTATCATTGTCTCTTTTTGAACTTGATGTGAAGTGGTGGTGCTAATTGTATATCCAGTGTGTTGACAGACTGAAAATATAACAATTTGGTTTGCAAATTACTATCAATATAACTAGTAATTAAATCAGTGTTGGAAACTGCTAGGCCAATGCTTTGTTATGCATGACAGTCTGCATGAGAACATGAGGACTATAATGAGTTGTAAAAAACATCTGCAAATGATATTGTACAAAGCAATGCTAGGCATATCTTTCGTGTGGTGTGTGTACGATTATATACAGTTTCTAGCAGTGATCTTACTATTAGTTTCTCCAGAATAAGAAAAGAAAAAAAAGAGTGGGCAGATACTGGCTAAAGCGTTAGAAAGCATTTTGGCCATGGTTCTCTAAGTACTATTTTTCCAGACTGTTGATCCGTATCTATACTTATTTTGAGAAATCAGGTTTTTATTTTTGGTCGAATATTTTCAGTGAAGTACTGCTCCATTGGAGCTGATGGTAAATTCTCACTGTCTTCAGTGAAATCAAGACTTAAGGGCAAACTACGTACTACAGCTCTCATCCACTTCCCTACAACTATAATTCAGCATCTGAAAGCAAGACTACCCAAAGGCCCCTTGCTAAGGCTGTGGAAGGGTGATTTCCATTGTAAGTAAAAAATTAGCTTACAAGGTCTTAAACTCCAATATCTCATTTTATAACAAACAGTCTTATGTTGGTGTAATCAAGAATTACAGGACACAGACATTTATGGTGTTTAGTATCTTTAATTGGCATTTCTAAAAATAGTTTTATTTGCAGTTACTTCTTTAAAATGATTTGTTAAAAATATTTTATTCTAACTATACAGTTCTAATGTGATCTTCATTTCCGTGTTTGCTCTTGTCACTGATGATGTTCATTACTAGCATTTGGAGCTTTGGTGGTAAGTCTGTAAATTCTACTGTTCTTCACTTCTGTCTCAGCTGCAGGCTCACTGTACCTTCTTAAAGACTTGCTTACACTTAACTCCACATACTCTTATTTCCTAGGAAGATAAAATAATTAAAAAATACAGCTTTACATAGGACACATGCATTATACATTCATGTTTCTGTCCAGCTTAATTTGAATCCACAATGTTCTATCAAATTAGATTAGGTAACTTGTACATATTTTGGCCTATTTTTAATCCTAAAAGAAAACAGCTGGTTTGGGTTTCTTTTGTTGTGGAAGGTGGAGTAAGAGAAGTTATTTTGGGATCTCAGATCTTAAAGGACCAAATATGTTCCTGCTGCATTATTCTCTATTTGGTATGTGCAACTGCTTAGGTCTTTGAAATGGGCATTCTCTATTTTGGACACATAAAGAAGTTATTTGGGGATGTATTTGAATAACCAGTTCTGAATCTGTGTGTTGATGACTGGTAGTTCAAACCTACAAAACCAGAAATCAGCTGAAAGCCCACTCCAGCAACACAATGATCATGGCTAGAAAAGGACTGGTAGTTGTGTACAGAGGATTTCATCTACGTCTATAAATCACAGCACAGCAGTGAGTTTTCACTGAACTTGATCATATTAGATGTCTAATGCTGTTGACCGTTCTTTGTTTTCCACAAGAGCTTTTCAAAAATCCCTACTCGCTAGTCATTGGATCATACTGAACTGTGCATGAGCGGGTACAATGATGTTTACATCTTGGGCACTGATTTGTGAGGCCTACTGTTGTTTGCCTAATCTCACTGAAGATGCAGTTTAATCTTCTCCATTACTGAAACTATTTAAGTTAGACCTGAGAAGTGCACACAGTATGCGTGGGGATGTATGGAGGTGTTGACTGGTTTTTGTGGAACAAGAAAAAGAGGTGGAACTTTTCAAGGGACATAAAAAAAAAGGTTATTTATGACCTAGGAGAAGGGATGTACTTTCTATTTCAAGGTAAGACTTTTAATAAAGCTGTCAGAATATTTTGAGGAAACAGGAGGCAGAGTTTCTTATGGGGGACTTTGATAAAATGACGTATTAAAAAAACCTTACACTGAGTCAATAACCTTATTGGCATATGTTGCTGGTCTCTAGTAAGAGAAAATGCTTCATGATGAATTGATAAAACAAGCAGACTGGTATAGTCATTTTAGTTAGGACCTGTTTTGTTCACTTCTATATAGGTAACCCAGAAGGAGGAGTGTGCAATAAGGGCTAACAGATCTGCTGACAGTGACAAAAACCTACAGAGCAGAAGCAATCAATACAATAGAAAAGGGCAATAAAACTCAAAAGGAAATGGAGAATGGTCAAATAAGTCACTCACATAAAATGGAATCTAAGGAGGAAAAAGAACTACAAAGTACAGACCATAGAATGAAATTGAGAAAATAGGAGACGATAAACTACTAAAGGATGTGGTACTACTCTCTACAGAACTGTGGAAAGAATTAAATTAACACTTGGCTCATTGTGTAAAGTTCAATAGGATCATAAAGCTATCAAAGTATCAATTTTTTAGAGGTAACTGCCCATTGTATCAAAGGACTCTCAAGAGTACAGGACCTAGTAATCTTAGCTGGTCAAAAATAAGATGCTAAATGGGACTCTTTTACCATATGTTCAATGGAGAGAGTTACATTAACAAGGATTCAGAGAAATAGAGGACATCTTTTGAAGTTCATGAAATATAAAAAGTGATAAAATTGAAATATTGGGGACTGGCCTCACAAATACTTGATTACTTCCTTTGCATGAAGTAATTTTGTACTGACTATTGTGTATATGAGAGACAGATTGTGATAAATTATACAAGCGCCAATGAGCGCATGGATGCCTGCATGAGCTGGCAGGTATGACACAGAACTCTTCAAAACCTTCTGAAGAAGCAGCCTCAGATCAGTCAGGTTACCTTGGAGTACCTGAAGTGTGACTAGACACATATGTTTGAGCAACTGAATCTGAATTTATGACTTCTAAAATTGAACTCTTGATGGGGCCAAGTATAGAAGGCGGTCTGGCCTGGAGGTCCATGGCTAGGTTTTATGGCTAGAGCATGAATCAGAGTAAGGATAGCAGAAATCGGGGGTAAAGAAAGTGGTGTTGGGGATTGCAAATGGGAAGAGATGCTGACTGTGGATGTGGCAAGGGACAGAAACCAGGATGTCAATATAGAGAAATCCAAGAGCAACTAGTGCTATTGCCTCATATATGTGCAGATGAGTGCACATTATGTGTATGACTGAGTGCAGCAAGGTGTCAGTCGAACTGCTAGGCCAGATATTGTATGGCTAATTGCAACCCGTCTGCCAGCAGAGAATCTGAAAGGGCTGATGCTTGGTCTCATGGCACCAACTGTTGTGAAGCTGGGAGGTAGTGTGGAAATACTGTAGTGTGCTTGTGTATAGATAGACAGATTATGCATACACAGGAAATTCTGGAGTCTCCTTTTTATTGCTTCCCCCCTACTTTCAGTGAGCCCATGACCTCAGCTATAACATGATCACTTACACAGTAAGCTTCTCCCTACCTGCATTATATCAAGTATGTAGTCCAGATGGTAAGATCTGTCATATACATTCTTTTCCAAAGTGGTTTCTGGGACTTCCAGTACTTCCTGAAAATTGTGTTTAGTAATGAGGAGTTTGGGATACTTTTGCAAAGATTTCATAACTCTGCTACTGATTTGAATATTTAGAGAACATTAATTTGGACTGCTGAATGAACAATGAAGAGAAATGGAGGCTGGATTTTATTATCTCAGCAGGAAGACTGCCTTTTAGCCACATTGATGAGAGAGTGAGGATGCTATAAAGAGCTATGTGAGAAAAGAATAGGCATCTTCTTTCACGTCCTGTTAAGTTAGAAAGATAAAAATGACGACCTGAAAGAACATGACATTTCAAAAACTTAGTTGCTGTTTTAGATCTCTAGGCTATAATGCAGTCTGGCCTGTAATTATTTTAAAAGAACAATGGCGTGTTTTCCCTTACGGCTTACTGTTGGATGCATAATTTCACCAGCTCCCATACTGTGTAGTTCACAGACTGTATGAAGGACATTCTGTTATGTGTCTTCCTCAGTGTAAACATTTCAAACTGGTATGTCTGGACAGACAGTTAACACAGAAAGAACACTGCTTTGACATCAGGCAGTCTTTGTAAGGGACATAAAAGCATAATGGCTCCAAATGAAAATGTTGCTCTATAAACAAGTCAAATGCTGCACCAATACATAATTATGTCAAAGTAAGCCAAGATAACATACCACACAGCCTGCTGCATTACATCTAACCATTTTAATAGAGTGGCATTTAAAGCCTGTTACATGATCTTACCAGGTGCATTTCATCTCCTTCAATCCATTGGGTCCAGCCACGACCTTCTTTTTCTCCATTCTGTACACAAAGAAGCTTATCTCCATCCCAAGATACAGTGGTCTAACAAAATAGATATGTTCAGTGTTACTGTAGTATTCTCTGATATTATGATTAGTTCCCTTAAAGAAAAACTTTCTCCAATATAATAAATGATTAATGTATCTCGTAAGAAGAATAATCGTACAGTGTTGTAACACTTAGGATAATTACAAAATAAATGAGCTTAAATACAAAGCTGCGGCACAACTGCCTGCCAAAATCTGCAAGGATGAGATAAAGCTGTTTAAATACAAGAAAAAAATCATAAAATTCATTGTGTAAGACTGCACACCTCTCTCCCTGCTGACAAATACAGCAGCAGAAGGGATGTGCAGCCTAATGCCGTATTTGCAAAAGGAGCTGAAAACTTGAGATTCAGTTTGGTTTTTCCACTGTAAGAAGTGTTCCCCAGCTGCTTTATGTGAAAAAAGTACCCACCTACAGGCAGCTATGGATGACCAAGGCTTTTAAATCTTGACCTGTTTTTTCCTCATGTCTTAATCTGCCTTCCAGCATTGAGTAGAGTGGTTTGGAATTATCAGCAAACTGGTAACTTTACCAGAATCCTGCTTTGTGTAACTGTAGCTGGAGAACTACTCCAGCCAGAACTGCCGGAATAAGAGTGAGAGTAAGGTGTTGCAGGATTCAACTTTTGCAAATATTGGTGCTGTCCTGAGGTAGTTCAGTAGGACTTGATTCATAAACTACTTAAAGGTATACGGGTGCATCCTACAGCTTTTTACTCTGGTTAGTCTTTACTGACAATTTGCCTTTCACATCTTCCTACGACAAAGAGAAGCAATACTCTGTAAAATAGTTAAAGAGGGAAGGGGAAGAGCAGTGACAATTTGTCCTCCATGAGGATAGTTTAATACCAATATTAGCACATGACTTTTATACCAGCTAGTTTGAAGTGAATCTGAGGACTAAATACGGAATTACTGTCTACCTTGTAAAAGTCTTCAGACACTATCTGTATGAGTAGTCAAATATGGAGACAAGATGAATTCTGATTTATCATTAAAGGAAAACTTACTGCCTCCATCCTGTGTAGTTTCTAAGAAAAGAAGTCAGCCTACATTTGTCATTCTGGAAACTAAAACTAGTTCAAGAACTACGCAGCCCTATTTATTTAATTTGTGTATGTCACAAACAATTAATTCTGAAATGATAACCATGATAGCCACTATCTTATTCAAATTAGTACAGCCAGCAGTTTCCACCCCTGGGAAGCTTTAGACTAAACAAGCATGGAAAATGAGTCACTAGAAAGAGTGCCAGCGTAGATAATCATAGGCAAGGCATTGTTATGGATCCCATATAGTCTGTTTGCACCATATGGGGTCTCTGAAAGACAAACTCATGTGCCCTTGCTAAGAAAACTCTCCGATTTGGAAAATACATTTACAAATTCTTCTGTTCTCTCTTGTAAAATGACTTATTTAAACTAAGTAGTAGGTAACATTTTTAAAAAGGTCATATCCTTTTAATGTACAAAATGCTAATGTAGGCAGGAACATCACATTTGGGTAAAGCTGTAGTTAATTTGGTCATCATAGTTTATATCCTCTTTCATATACGTTTTGAATCTGTAGACATGCAGCTGCAGGTAGAAGATAAATAATGCTAGTCAAAGTGAAAAATGTTTAATTTATAAGTTAACACATCTAAGACTTTCTGATGAGTCTAAAAAATGAATATATCAGAAAATTAACATTATTTCTACTGATGACTTGTAGATGTGAGGGATACTGTGGAATGAAGCATTGGTACATGCAACTTTGCTTTAGTAACCGCACTTATATTTATCCATTGAGTATCAGCTCAGCATAGCTTAATCATTAGATTAGCTTAATAGTTAAATTTTGTGGGTCTGTATGTGAATTCAAACACAATATACCATGACAAAGTAAGATTCAACTTTATTAGTACTATTAATGTTCAAAGTCAGTTGTGGAAGTTATTAGTCTTGATAATATACAGTAGCTTACTACACTTGGGGGCAACTGAGAAATATTTGTAGCAGTGCAAGCAAATGTTAACTTCTTCAGCCTCCAAGGGTGATTGAAATTGTTTCATCTCAGAAAACAACACACTTTTTTCTCTGGCTTTCTTGTTTTTCCCGTCAAGATTAGATATTGCTTTTGGAAATTTGGTGATAACCACAAAAAGTATAATACCACAGACCGTTAACCAAGCTTTTTTATCAGCCAATATTCTCGGTTATCATCCTCTGCCTTCCCTTTGAGAAACATAAATACTGAAGGGATGTGAGTAAATCATCCAGTTTCTGATTTTTGTATGTGGCTATTTTGCTATGAAGGTTATAAAGGACAGATTATATTGCAGAAGAACATAATGTCCTCTTCTTCGTTAGCAGGACAACCACTTTATGACAGCAAGATTAATCAGCAGCATTTTTATCTTTTCTTTCTTTAGGTCAAACTGTAATGACTCATATAATAAAAGACCCTACTAATACAGAAGATAGAAACTTCTCTTAACTCAGACTGAAAGAAGTTCTTCTATTCCAAGTATCTCTGTTGAGACACACATTGAGTACTGGTTGAGGCTGGAGTTGCTATGGCTGTTACATATGCTCTGGCTGCTGCTAGAAGTCCACCCTTCACCAACAGCTGAGATATCGCAATGCTTGCCTTAGAACATTTCCAAATATTTGAGTCAGAACATAATAGTAATATTCCAAAAATACCACTGTAGGGCAAATGGTGGTAAATATCGTCTCTTTTGTTATATTTAAGAGCAAAGATTTATTTGTAAAGACTGGATCAGGATATCACCATTGTACAATTAGGAGTCGAGCACCTGAATAGACTAGTAATCTGGAATGACTAAAATTTCTTTGCCAAGGTTTGGTGAGCACAGCATCCCTGGGCAGACAGTTCCTATTCTTCATCTTCCTCCAAAAGCAAGAGGAGGAGAAGGAGACAAACTTTGAGGACACTGGAAAGCTGCAATCTCCTGATGGTAACAGAACCAACTAGATGAAAATGTAGCATTGCCATAAGCATGCAGCATTGTAGTTTGTCATAAGCAAGCTTAGGTTTTGCTTACTTACTACCTGATCAAACCTAAGATGAAGACTTCTTAGGTCAAATATGTATAATTCTGTAGGAAGCTTCAACAGAAAATAGTTATGAATGTGATTAGTTGATAGTGTGATTAAAAATAGTGAAGGAGCACGAGGAAAGGTACTGGAGTGAGATAAATCGAGTGAGTCTTGCCTCAATTTAACTTTTCTTAAAATTTTAAGCACCAATATTGCACATCTGTTGGATTATATACTCTTTGTTCTTGAGGTGTAATAATAGAGAATGGAGCTCCTCTGGGAGGTGAAGAAGCCTTTGAAGCCTGAGAACACAAAAAATGTTCAAATTTTCCTTAGTTTTATCATATGATTTCTGTAGTCTTACGCTCTTTTTGTGTACTTAGATATTTTCCTTTTGTTACTTGGCCATTCACATACTTTTGTTAGTGATTTAATCTCTTTGTGTTATGAAAATTTAAATACATAAGCATAGCAACACCATCTTCCTGAAAATTAAAGCGAGAAGAAATGATAATTAAAGCATTCTAGTTATTGTTTTCACTTATGAGACAAGGTAGATTTATTAAATGAAATATTTAGTAAAAACAAACCAAACCTATTTGTTATGTATTTGCATTTTCTCTAGTAGCACTAACAGTAGTGAAGTCTTGCAGAATTACAACAGATATTACTTCCAGCTTCTACTGGCAAGTCATATTGACCCACAGCCAGAGATACTGACTTTTGTAATTTACTGAAATATTCAGCAAATAAACTATTTTATCAGAGAACTCTGCATTTCCCAGTGAGGTCTAGGTGCAAAAACATTTGATGCTGGCTCCGCACAATGTTTCTCATTCCCCTGTTGGCTATTCCTAATAAGCTTGCTTGTGTCATGTGCTCTGCAGTTGAAGATGCATAATGTATTTTACAGGCGAATGAAAGAACTTTTTTTTTTTAAAAAAGTAGTCCATGAACATTTTTGTTAATGCTGCATAGATTTCAACACATTGTATCTACAAATATGAATCGCAGCTACCACCTTTCATCAAAAAGATGTAACTGGTTTCCCATCTGTAGGAGAAACACAGCAGTACCAGTTCCATTTTTCTTCTACTTCCCTTCAGAGTGTTGTCTCTACATCATGGTGCAGCAAATGACTGCAATACTCTAAAACTGCATGACACACTCTGTGCTCCATCTCAATCCAGTAATTCTCTGCTTAGGAGAATGACCAGTCATTTTACAACTGTAATTGTTTAATACTACTTAAATCATAATGGAAAGTAATTGTTAGGTCAGATGACACAGGAAAATCCAACTTCAGCTGTCTCCTATCTTGTGTTTACAAATAATACCAAAGAAAATAACCTAGAATTTTTGGTAAAACATGGCAATATATCCAACCAGATATTTAATATCTCCTCAAAATAAAGCAGTTTCATCTGTATTAAGTATCAAAGTTATATAAAAACCTCTGGTAAGCAGTCTGCAGGGAAAATTTTCATGAAATGAAGTGCTGATGGAACAAACTAATGTTGATATCACAGACAAAATCTAATGTCACGCTGAAGGGGCATTCTGTGATGTTGTAGTCACTACCTATGACCTTCTGTGTAGGAGGCATGCTGCACACTGCTAACAGCAGGGCTACAACCATGTTCAGGGTTTGTCATCTCTCCATCCTGTAGCTGCTTTTATCTCACCAAATCTGCATCTGGCAGGTTGGTGACAGACAAGATAAACTATTGAGAAGACAACAAATCCAACAGAAAAATTGGCAGTAGGATTCCTGGACTTTATTCCAAGATACTGTTGCTGGAAAAAGGCTATACCTATTTAGCCATCCTGTAGCTAGGTTGAATGATAAAGTCTATACCAACCTTTCCTTCCCTTACTAACTTCAGTTCAACCCTGTAGAAGAAGCACTTATAAATCTAACCTCCCATTTCATCATTCTTGTTTTTAGCCACGCACCAACAGAACTCCCAAAGTTAACTCATAGGAAATGGTTGGTAGTACAACACCACTTATTTCTCAGCTGCTTGTGGGGCTGGCAGATGTGATGTCTCATAATAGGTATCTACAGCTACAGGACTCTGAAATGTGTTCATGCCATTACACACTTGCTCAGATTGTTATTGAAAGACAAGCTGGTTCTAATGTGGGCATTCTGTACATGACTGATAAGCTTACTGAAGTTCACTGTAGTCAAAAGATAAGACACTTCTAGAAGCAGTATTTTGCTTCTATGATTGTCAGCATCTCCATTGCTAGCAAAGGGGCTTAGGACTGGATTGACAAATTTTAGATCAAAGGGTAAGCTGCTGTCAGATAGGATCAGATCTTAAATGTTCACATTCCTTATTTTGAAACCTTGCTCATAAAAGCAATGAAGGAAAGCAATGACTAGAGACATGTTCCAGGGAGCAGGAATGTAAATGCGCCAAAGGCTATGCAGGTGACAATATGTGGGAGGAGGACTAGAATCAATATTTTGGACAGTGCATATTGTTTTATTTCTTAGGAAGGGTGGATTTTTTTTTTTACTGAAATAAAATTGTATACAAATAATACAAAAATAGGAAGACTTGTGAATACCCTATGCCAGAAAAAAAAGTACAAAACAGCACATCCAATTCACTTTGTGCAAGGATCAAAATCAATTCTAAAACACTTACTGTTTAAATAAATGTGTATAAGTGATTTATCCTCTGTGCAATCTTAGTAAGATACAATTGTACACAACACTAACGGTTTGTCATTCAAAATTGGATTTGGTAAGTCTGGTTCTCAGGTTTTCAGCTCATTCTTTCTCATTGCACTTTCTACATTCATAACTCTCTAAGCTTTTTAGGATTCACAAAAAGCTGAAATGCTAAGCCCATCCAAAACCACCTCCACTACGAAGCTTCGGTGTGTTAGCAGTGGTTTTGTGAATAACTAGCTCGAAGCTTCTAATCAGTCTCAGGTTTTAGACATGAATCCAGCACTGCAATGTTTGAAGTTAATGACATCTTAAATTATATGACAAAAAGATTCTAGAGATCTCATTTGATATCACCGCGCAAATGTGCTGAGTGTATCACTTACAGGTAATAAGCAGTAATGCCAAAAGGGCATGTAGTGTAAAACAAGGCAGAAAAAAGACAACAGCTCCTCTTTACTGAGGCACAGAGACTGAATGAACTGAGACAGATTCAAGAATGGACCTCTGTTCTCTGGAGCCTCAGAGGGGTTGACTGGAGGACTGTTCTTCCTCACTTGTGGACAGCAATTTGTAAAAGGCCAGGAGTATCAACAGAAAACCACATGAAGACTACCTCCTTTAAATTAAACTCCCCCAAAAGTCAGAGATTCTTCCAACGAGGAGATGGGGAATTTACAGTACTACAGAGAGAGAGGGCAGCAGATTTGAGAGAAGCCTAGTATATACACACAGGCAATGACATAAAAACACCTCCCAGCAACAATCATTCTAGAACAATGCTTGTTCCAACAAAGTATATTAAACGATACTTACAAGCCAAAAAGAAAAGGACAGCATTTGAAGACGCAAACAAAATATCTGAATCGGAGGGATTGAGTAAATTGTTGATCTTGCAACTTACTAGACAGGCACAATTTATTTTGAGTCTTCTCACCTTGTGGGGGATCTCGACAGAAATTCCAAGTATTGGAATGTTGTTTGTTGGTTGTTGTTTTTCTGGCAGCAAAGTCTTCATTCCGATACCTACTCTAAACTAGATTAACAGCTGTGAAATCCATTTGTGAACAGAGGAACCCGGCCTAAATAGTTAAATAAGCTTCGTGAGCCATGTGGTTTTGTAACAGGGCTTTATTCTGACCTTGCAGCACTATAAATCAAACTACGTCCACAACAACTAAACTTCATTGCAATTTTCCTGAATACAAACTAGAGAGGAATCAGTTTCACATTAGGCATGTTTGTTATTTAAAACAGAGCCATGATCAGTTTCAAACAACTTACCTCCTTTCACTAGGATATGGCACACGTAACTAGCACTGGTTTGTGTGACAGAAGGACTGGTCAGGTGCCTATGAACAATCCTTATGTGGCTCTTAAACGCTGAAGGAAAATACTTCATAACTATCAGGAGGTATCATATGAAGTATCAGGAAGATACTTCATATGGTAAGATGTATGATAGATCTGATGAGTGAATTCTACAACTCCAAAATCCCCCTCATCCTACCCCACCCCAGCCAGTCTTAACTATGACTAAAAGTTGTATTAGTTTCAAATAATGGAACCCTAAACACCCATTTGATAACTTATCCATGGTTATGTTCTGCTTGTATTCTGTTTTCATTAACTAAATGGTTAATATGTACGATTTCCCACCTTCACATTCTTGCTGATTTCTCTGTTTACTAGTCCCCAGTCATTGCCATTTCCTTTCCTGCTTCAGTGTAAGATGAAAATTACTATGCCAAAGAGCACAAGGCTTTGAATTACTGCACCATCCTTCACTTGCTTACCCAAATATACAATTCTAAGGCAACTAATGCTGGTTTCAGTTATCCAAGAAAATCTGCGGTTCTAGATTTAGAACATAGAATCTTCCCTGATTTTTTAAACTGATCACTTGCCCTTAGTCTCTGTCAAAAGACAGATCCATTCTGGATAGTGTGAGCTAAAGCAATTCAGTCTCATTCAAATGCTTGAACAGCAGAGAAAAATTATAATGCAAAAACTTTCTCTGACTTTAGCAGCAAAATTATTAGAAAAGTAAAAATGTTAGGGAAGTAATTTTTGCATCTGAGCTATCCCATTCTCAATCTGGTTTGATTCATTGTTTGCAAAGACTTGGGATATGAAACTTCAGCCTTTAAGTTTTTCAGTTAACTTTTTTATAAACTTTTGACTGATGTACTAAGCAAATACATTGTGAATGTACATAAGGCTAACTTTTCTGCTTAGTGTCAGATCCTGACCCGTTCTTATTTTTACTGGTACGTATTTCCCATTGCAGATGTTTCCTCAGCTTCACCATTTATTACTGATGGTGAAAAAGGGAGGCAAAACTATCTGGTGATGAATGAGCCGTACTTTTGGAGATGGTTTTCAGTTGTTTCAATAAGGTCTTGCCTCTTTTGTGCACAATAATTTTTTTCCACAGTAAAGTTTATGTGCATGAAACAACGTTTTATACTTAGTGCGATACCTGAGACGCTCACTAAATCACAAATAGAGATTATAGAATTTATCTTTAAAATTGAGGAAATTTCATGATGAGACTGGATCTTCACTGAGAATGAAGAGAGCAGGATCAAATACTGTTTGGGGAATACCAAAGTCATAGTTATCCACTTCACTTTAAATTTCTGGTTTTGTACACTATACATCTGATATATGTCACCAATTAAAACCGTGAACAAACCCTTCAAACTAGTAGAAACTTTATCACATGGTCCAATTCAAACTTCACATCATGTAAGAAATGATGTAATACAATATTAATGTTCTAAAATTCTTTCTACATCATCTAATGTCCACCTTGTAACATTTGCAAAGAATAAAATACACTCCTCAATATGTAAACTTTCATTTTACCTTTGTAGTTCCAAGTGCCAAGTTTTCAACAACCCTAAATATTAAGCATGATTAAACTTGCAGAAACACATTTTTCATGAAATTGCCAAGCAGAGAAACTCTTACTTAACTTTTATCTAGGAGATAAAATCTCTGGGGAAAAGCTCCAGGAGAATCACAATAGCATTATGGAGCTAAGTGAATGCAGATGTCTTGTCTCCATTTCTTAAGAGTCAAGGTTGTGCTGCAGCTTGCTCCATACATGGTTTCAGTAATGCTTAGAACACATTGAGTATTAACTGTCTTCTTGGAAGTACCTTGCACTGTGATTAGTGATCTCTCCTGTGTCCACACATCTCTGTGGTCAACTATCCTAATCTTTGGTTTTACGAAACAAAGAAATTGCATCTTTAACTAAACTAGAAGGGCTTTTGAGTTTCTTGAGGTTCCAAAGTAGCAAATTTTCACTTCCCAAAAGAAACAAAATCTTAAAGGAACTGACGTCACCAATTGCTGCTATCTATATTTCTTAAGAAAACAGAATCACCTAAAAACATGTTGCATACAAGGAAGTGATAGTTAAAGGTCAAAAAAAGGACAAACTGAAACTGCTAAGGTTTATCCAGCTCGATTAACTCACTGTTCCAGAAAGTCCAGACAGCCTTCCAGGAGTGACGAACTATAGAAATTAAAAAATCCTAACTGAAATGAAGGAGAGGGCCTATGCTATCACAGGAGTATCAATTCCTACTATCAAACCTTCTACTTCTGACATAACTATCAACAAAACTTTTTAGCCTTTACTCATTACAGACAGTATCGATTTGGAATTACTGTAGTTACACTTTACCCTGACTGACTTAAAGACGTGTTTTACAGCTGAAAGGTGAACACAATTTCAGTGAATTATACACAAGATCTAACCTGTTCACCATGATAATATTATTTTTACTGGTATGTTAACTCTAGATAGATGATACATTCTTCATTAAAAGAAAAAATTATCTATACCCATTGGATGAATTACTTCTAAGGTTATTTCTTCTAGTCTCCTGATGATTGCTCTGCTATATAGATTAATGTTTAATGTGTAATTTGTCTTATCCGTGTTACTTTGTACTTCTCATACATTGAGCCACTTGGATAAAATTTGCCCAGTTGTCTGCTCAGTCCACAATACAAATAATGATAATTGATTCACAATCTCTTCCATTACCTAGGTTGACTATTAATGATTAAGCCATTTATGGTATGCAGTTTCACAAGCTACAGATGAGAAAAGGAAACATCAAAAATGATATTCAACCTTTGCTTTTATGGTGGGTTTTTTCATAACACCGGTCAGGGAGTGGTCCAGTATCTCTTGTACCACTTCCATGACCCTTCTCTCACAATACTCTTTCTGGCCCGTCGGAGTTACTTTGTTGCTTAACAACTGCAAGTTTTGCCTGACACTATGGTTTATCAGATTTGGGCTGAAGTGGCTTCAGAAAGACAGCTTCTTGTACTGTTTTGCCTTCGAGAAAACTGAGGTCTCATGTAGAAAATAAATCTTTAATAAGAACATTGAACTATAAAGTATGATACATTGCTACAAGGCAAATAGAAAACCACTGATCAGCGACCTTAACTGTACAGCTGCAGTTGGTATCTGTTCTTGGGGGCCATAAAGCAGCATGGAGGATTTCTGAAAGCTTCTGTGGTTACATGCCTAAGTCATTCGTAACAAAACAAACAGTCAGAGTTAGTGACTACCCCTTGGATTTTTTCGGAAAAGGCATGAAGATGCTTGTACCTTCTGCTTCCAAGGCTGAGTAAGCATTTTACACTAAACAGTCGATAGATAAAATGTTTAAGCTACCCTTGGAAGTAGGGTGAACTAGGTTCTACTCCAAATCAAATTTCTGTTGTAATGACCAGAATAATCTTTCTCTAATTTCTTCTTTCTGGTTCAACATTTTAAATTCTTCCCCACCACTCAGTTTAGCAAAATATGGTAGAGCACAATTACTTCTTTTGCCATGTAGAGGATGTTGTATTCCTCCTTTAGATGGAGTTTAATGGCATTTGAGAACTTCAGACATTTTTAGCACCCGAGCAGAAATTTTGAACATTACTGTCTTTGATAGTAATTTAGCCACCTAAGTCTAAGTCTTTCTTTGG
This sequence comes from Stercorarius parasiticus, assembly GCA_013396915.1. Taxonomy (NCBI): domain Eukaryota; kingdom Metazoa; phylum Chordata; class Aves; order Charadriiformes; family Stercorariidae; genus Stercorarius; species Stercorarius parasiticus. The sequence goes on from VWZL01004029.1 coordinate 90,996, forward strand.
GCTCATAACTGTTCAGTGGATCTGGACCTCATTATCCTGATTAAGAGCCTTCCAGCAGTCAAAAATGACATTGAGGCACTTTCCTATACACAAATACACATTGCTTTTCCCCTCTGTGAATTTTGTATTCTGCACTCTCTCATGCTTCTACCCTCTGTAACAAGGAATCCAGAAGGATTAGTTGAGGCACTCACTAGCTAGCCAGTCTTTTTTTCTGATCTTCACCATCTTTCCCTTTCCTGTCATCACCAGAGGGAAAGGAAATTTGCATATCCTAGTGTTAGAGAATAGTATCGATTTTAAATGGCACTATCTAAGAATGGAAACCTATTAATTCTCTTTTATGTCCCTCGAGGTAATTTTCTTTTGCTTGTCAACTTCTTCACTGTAGAATATTGCAGGTGTCATGCTTTCAAACTAACAGGAAAGAACTTGGTATTCTCAAGTTATTCCCGTTAATAGGCATTTATCAGTCGTAAGTTAGAAAATACTGTCTCTCTAGCAAGCAAAAAGAGCTCATAAGGCAGAGTCCTCAGTGTTTGCTTATTGATTGGAATAAGGTTTGTTCCCGTAGGCTAATTAACATATCTGCTCTAATAAATCCACCTGGGAAGAAAGGAGCATGGGAAAAAAAGAAAAGCTGCAATTTCTAAGCACTTGGCCATTCTTACACATGGGGAATAGTGCCTGACCCTGCCACCAGTGGATTTCCTTTACTGTAAAACATTACTCGGAGAAGAGTTTCTGAAATTCTTAACCTAAATGTCTTTTTGACTAACAAATATCCCAGTATAATTGAGTGACATTTCATTGAAGTTACTATTCATTCATTGATAAAATTGTTTTGTGCTCCTTATTAGACTAGCATTCCTTTAATGTAAAGGCACACTAAAAACTGTGTGCACAACTTGGCAAACTGAAAAGTATAGAAATAATTTTAGAAATAGCCACACAAAATGATTAACAGATATGGTCTGTGGAAGGGCTCAGATTATTAATATCCTATTTTTCTTGTCTGTTGTTACAGTTCTAATTCTTACCATGCATTTGCGATCATCCACCCCAGCTAAATCCTCCTCAAACTCCTTTCCTACATCAAATTCCATGATGTAGTTTCTAAAAGTGCTTAGCGTTTTAATGATCATGTGATCCCCATTCTGAAGGATTTCTTTGTCAGGTTTTAGCAAGTTTGCTATTTTTCTTACAGCAACATTTACATCTGAAAAAGAAAAAGAATTATTTTAATCCAGAAAAGCCTACCACAAAAAGAAGCTTGTAGCTCTTGGGGGAACTAAAACAAAGAAAGATAAATAAATATCCAGATCTTTTAGGCCAGCTTTCTCATCAGGACAAAGCCCATAAGCTAATTGTTTTAACTTAAATAAGTTAATATTTTGATTTTATGATTATGTAGAATCCTAAAAAATAGCACTTGTATTTCACAGTTAATAAGGTCTTCAATATTTCTATTGAAATACTAGCACAATACATCAAATTACATCAAATGCAAACACAAAATTGTATTGAGTATATTATTGTCTCTTTATCACACGTAAAAATTTTACTCTTTTTCAAATTATGGTTGTTTTTTTTAAGTTTGAAATCTGCCACTTACCTCTTCAAGCTATGTAGTTTAATCTCTGTTAATGTAAGCTTCAAGATGGTAAAAAGTAGAGGCTGCTTAAGACAAAACAATTTTGCATAAGGCAATTCTGAAATTGCATTGCTGAAAAAAATATTTCTCACAAAAATGATTTATGGCTGTACAAGAAAAAATAGATTCATGTAAAGAATAAGACAGGTTGCATTTATTGATTATTTATTAAAGAAACACAAAGGGAACCTTACCCAGTGCTTTCAGATACTCCTCAAAATTGTCATTGCTGACCATTTTCCAGTAACCATTGAAATCTGCAGGCATCCCTACTTTAGATAATTCTCAAAATCAAAGTCTCAGAACAGTGTGTTGATTCTGCACCACACAGCTCACTGCCTTTCTTTGTGGCGAGTCTGAACTCTGGTTTCTTTTATCTCTTTTTTAGACCATGTAGCTATGCAAGTCCTTCTAATCCGATTATTGTTGAAGTATTGCCTTTAAATCCTTCCACAAGGCTGAACCTCTGAGATTTCTAATGACAGCAGGATGACTTGATTTAAACAGAATGAAACATTACCTTCCATACAACTTCTGTAAGGGCACTGATTATCTGGAGATCCATTTTAACCATATTACTCTTCATTTTTCATGCCACTCAGAAAAAAAACCCTTTTAAATAGCTTTAGGTTAGGGTATTAGCCAAAGTTATACAAGTGCTTATCTTGTGTGTTTTTTGAGGCAAATCCTTCTTCCTTGAATATGTACCAGCTACTATGGTACATATCCGTCGAAGGTACTATTTTTCTTTTCAGAAAAATAATCATACGGACTCTTTCAGTGAAAGCAATTTGTGTCTGGCATTACTTTAACTTGTTCTACAAGCTCCTTAATTCAAGAGAACTACCAGTGGAAGCTGCTTGGCCAACTGAGGGCTCAAAATGGGCCAGTTAGGTGGAACCTTGTATTAAGAAGGCACGGTTAATTCTGCATGTTGATAAATGCATGCTTTCAGTTAATTTAAGCAACATGAAACAGAGAAGTAGCAGTTTCTAGTTCTGTCAAAAATGAGATAGACTGAATCATCAGAATAGGCAACCAACATATAAGAGAATTGATTTTTCTGGCTAACATTAGGGCTCAAATACTGAGATAGCCTCTTAGCTATTTTCATTTATTTTCCATTGTGCATTTTCAAATGGTACAGCTGAAGTTCCTCTTGGATATGTTATCTACTCCAGGGCTTTGGCAATTACTTACTCTTATAGAAGGCTCTGGATCAAAGAAGCAAAGACCCACTTTAAACACACTGTAAATCTGGGGATGAGGACTGTCTGTCATTTGAGAATCTGGAGGCTTAAAGTGACGTGAATGGTGCATGCATTTTTAAGTGCTTGCATGAAAGAAAGATTTATTTCTATCTCTTGTCCAAACTGCCAAAATGCAAAAAATTATTCGGGGTCTTAAAAAGTCAACATTTAGCAGTAATACATATTTAAAAAAAAATATATATATATAAAGAAAAGTAATAGTTCATTTTATTTTGCTGCTTCAGAATGGTAAGGCGTCTTCATGCTAAAACTGTCTGTAGGATTACAGAATTACAATTCAGGAAAGTACTATGTTTGACCCTTAAGTACTACTAATATTTATTGTTAAGATCGTATTTCTTTTATTTTCATATGGAAGCTGTCTTTATATATTTTAAACTATGCAGCTGAGCATCCTGATTTGCTTAAGCACTACCACACACAAACCCATGAATTTAAAACACCACATGAATTCAAGAAATTTTGAACTGATGTACTTTCACCTCATTAACAAGAAACAACTTTCTCAAGAACTTTACATGAAAAGAACACCAGGTCTGTCCACTTCACACACCACAGACATCAGTCATTTAGTGGGTTTACTGTTGTGTTCTGCAATTTAAGAGGCTGAAGCAAGTCACCTTCGTTCTTCCGCTCACTCTCTTCTGTGTAGATATTATGTTGTGCAATGTAGGATATAACAGAATCTGGTACGAGGTATTTTACACTTAATCCTCTGCACAAGGCACAGCGTATCTGTGTTGCACTGATTTCATTCTGAATCCATTCTTTCACCAGAAAGATATTGTGCTGGAATTTAGTTAAAAGGGCCGATTCATTGATATACTGAGCGGGATCAGAGCCAGCACGGCTAATACAGACCAAACCAAACTTTTCCACTATTTCTTTGATGTGTTCTTCCTTCCAGAGATTGGGTGTCTTAAATGTCTGCAGGAAATCAGCCCCACATAGCAGCTTTAATTCTGGTAGAACTGGAAAGAAAAAAGGAAATGAGAGATTTCTGTACTTCCTTGGTTTTCTAGGAAGTTTATCCTTAAAGTTGGTTTCAACTCACCACTTTTTTTTTCTTTTACCTTTAGTCCAGTTTTCTTTCAAAAGGCTGCAAGAAAAACTCAGCTTAGATTTTATGTGTCTGGCCACAATTACTTTATCATCTACTTCATCATCACTCACAGCTTATCTAATATTATCCGTACAATGTTAAAGGAGAATTATTCTTCCACTCAAGCGAGCCAAAAAGGTGAAAAAGCACATAAAGAAGAGAATTATTTTAGCACAAAGACTAGACTTGGTTTAACCTGGCTTCTACACCCCGGCCTGCCCCCCTTGCTTTGCTCAGGTACTGTGGGACCAACCCCAGGCAGCGAGGTCCTTGCCTGCCCCTGGGTTACCGCATATAGGTCCCTGTCCCTTAGGGAGAGGCTGCCCTACTGCACTCTGGCACACAGATACAATGCTTGCATGTTGTCACATTAGCCAGAGAACAACCTAGAGTTTCGCTTGGGTTTGTGCACCTATATCATCTAAAACATGATGGACTGTATCTAATCTAACTACCCTTACTGGTACAGTAAGCTAGCTAGTTGACCCACTGAGTTTTATTTTATTTTTAGAGAAGTTTTAACCAGCTGAATATTATACAGACAATATTTTGTGTCATGGGGCCATGGCATTTTCGTTCTAGTACAAAGAGATCTAAAGCCAAATTTGCTGTATCTTGAATAATGACCAAGAATTACACTTTACTAGTATAATTTTGTTTTCTCTCAATTTCTTATTTGCTGCCCACTGCCTAAGCCCCAGTACAGAACTCTGTCTTTCCTCAGAGCCTGTTCTACAGCACTCATCATTACACCATCTTATGATTAGGTATTTTCACAGCCTCACATTCATGTGAAATGAAGGGGAAGGATGGAGGTACTGTCTCCATTTTACATTTATTTGTAGTTATAGGTGGTTATCACATCTGTAAGTCTTATACAAACACCTTAAATCAGTGATTCGAAAAATAAGATACATACCAGTGATGATGCATGAAAAGCATACCTTAAGTGCCTTAAGATACGCTCAGTTTTGCAGAGTTTTAGTATATCCCATTGGTTAACTACACCAAGCATTCCTTCTCTTCTTACACCCCTCATTACATACCTTCTGACCCTTACAACAAAGGTGGCAGGGGTACTGCACTGCACCCTCCTGTGCGCTGAATGCAGCATTACAACAGAAGGAGGACTGTATGGGACAAGGCCGTCTTTTCTTGTCTTTACATTCACAGATTCTACTCTTCCTTTCCAGTTCCCTGTCCTCAGTTCCATGTTTAGGCTGTTTCCAGCTCCCTTCTTTCCTGAGCCTTACCTGGGTTTTATGTCACAGCTTGCTTTTTACTTAACAGCAACCTCCACAATAAAAGAGTACTCTGTCCCATGCTCTATTAGTGCTAATATTACACCAGAGCTTTTATAGTGTTGATGGGTTTTCTCTGAATGTACATGCATTGCAGTTCTAGGTTAACAGAATCTAAATTAACAGATTGTAGGCTTTACAAAAAGGCTGTCAATTTTACAAATACATCTCTGCGTATCCCCACGTCATCTGTGCCAATGAGAAAAATGTGTCTTTGGCCTTTCAAGGGCACTTTGCTAAATGATGATCTGCAGCTTCCACTATAGATAATGGTATAAAACCCAAATGGCTACTGCAATGCTCCATTTTTTGATTTGTACAATGGCTTTTACTTCAGGCCATGGTATGTCTGGATCAGGGAAATTTTGCTTGTTTATGATTGGTGCAGCTCAGTCAATGACGGTGGACAGAAATGAACTGCAATTCTTTGAAGTGTTGCTCAGGGAAAGAGGAGAGGGTAAGCTAAAGGAGAAATAACTATTAACACAAAGGAAGTAGCTGGATTTAAGGACTAATTAAGGGAGACTGCTGTTGGAATATGCCAGGGAAAAGCATTCAAGAGGTGGCAGTAAAGTTGTTCATATATTGACAAGATTTGAAGTGCAGGGGCATTTGATTAAAAATTAAATTAAGACAATCAACCATCTCTTGTAAGTAGGAGAAGAAATATTGCATGTGAAGCTACAGTTGGTGAATCAAGGAGCCCCTGGACACTGAAAAACAGAGAGAAAGAACTCCATAGTCTTGTCGTTTTCATCTTCGTTCTGAATGACTAGCACCAATAAGCTATTCTAAGTTTATTAAAACTGCAGTCATTTGTCTATACCTGTCCTCAGTGAACCTTTTTATTTGCAATATGTATAAAAGCGACCTGATTATTTAATGTGGAAGAAAATCATGAAGTTCAGCACCATCAAAGAAGTCCTACGGTTTAGGAGGCATACATTTAGTAGAAAAATAGTATGTTATGGAATTTTGCCACTGCTAGATTCAGCCATCGAGCTGATCTTTGTGAAAGCTTCCATTAGGTGACTGAGCCTTTCTACAAACTTCAGAGAAACCCCCAGTTCAACAGATTTCATTGTTGGGAGGATTATTATTTTTTTTTGAGCTGACGGGAAGGGAAGAGGAATTGGGTAACGGTTGCCTGCCATTAGAAAGTTAGTGCTGTCCAACATTTATTTATGAGAAAGGGGAGGAACTCTATTCTGCTCTGGAGTTCTCAGTAGCTCTTGATCATTCCCCATGACCCATGGGATATTATGCTTGTGACCAAAGGAAGCGGGAAGAAACCATTCCGTTCCTTCTTGGTGGGCCACGTGTTCAATATGGCCAAATCCATATCACTGCCCAGTCAGTCAAGGCACTGAAGGCAGAAATATTAAGCAACAACAGCACGCTAGCCTTACTCTGTTCAAAGTAACAGATTGCTCTTTGCAGATAGCTGCCAGATAGAATACCCAAAAAAATTAAATATATATCCAGCCACTATGTACTAGAGAGAGAAACCTATTTCTTGTCTGTCCTCCTTCTCACCCAGTTTTTGCTATGCCTCTTGTTTTTGACTGTAGAGGAATCCTGTGATGATGACTGATGAATTCTTAACTGAGAATCTTTATTGGGAAAGAAAGACTAGATTTAACATTTGTTTTCTTGGCCATTTTTACATAAAATGCTATAAAGCTTGAAGTAACTACAGAAAATAATAGCCAGAAGAATTATTTGTAATGGAAAATTAAAATAGTCTTTACTACTTTCACACTAATTTTCCTTAGTGTTGCAATGTGGAATAATCTGACTTGGCACTTGCCAACAATCATTAACCCCATAAACACAAGATTCCATGGCAGTCCAAATGCCTTGAGATTTTTTTTCCTCTACCATCTACAACAATTCATCTTTTGGAAACTTCTGTATAACCATGAACAACTTAAATGTATTTATTCATGTTCAAGAAGTGCTGCAATACTACAGGAAAAATGTAATGTATCAAAAATCTAGCGTCACACTAGCAAGTCGTAGGGCTAGGGAATATGATAAAATAGGAAACACAAAACTGACAGCATTTCTAAACCTGCCGTACTTCTAATGTCAACAGAAATTTTTCTGTCCAGAAATGCAGTAAAGACCAATGCATAAGCATTGTGGTGTGGTATCCATATACTTCATCCATTGTCTAACACTAGAATTACAATTCTAAGTAATCCCTATACTTTTTGATAGTTTTTATTCATATAGTCTATGCTTTGCAAAACCAGCAGGGCCACAACATACACCTCTGACGCAGCTAAAGAGATGCTTATAAAATCAAGAAAGAATATAACTCTAAAAAAAGTCTCCTGTCTATGTGGGAGTTACTACAAAATATCTGCAAGAGCAGTAATGCTGGCATTTGGCACAGCTTGTTTTTTGGCAGGCAGCTCCAACCCTCAAAACTTACCAGTTACTACGTTCAATTTCTTCATCAATTAGTCTGGTCTGGTAAAGCTGTATTGTTTTTAATGATAAACAAAGAGTTGTGTTTACAGATATGAACCAACCTGAGTTGTGGTAAGAAAGGGAATCCTCTGTAGATCTTTCTATGGGACATTTGTTTTTCATGAATTCCTTCCTGGACTGGAGCAATCTGAGTGATTCATTGTAATGGTGCCTGCATTTAAAATAAAGGCTTCTGTGTGAGGTAATCCTCTCAGAGATGCACAAAGCGATTACCTGGCACTTTCAGATTCTAGAACACAGTCTGCTTTTATGCACTTTGGATTTGAATACAATTTGTTAAGAATTTAGCATATCCATTCTACCGTGAGACTAGTATCAATGTAGTTAACATTTTGCAGAATTCAAAAGCAATTTCTGTAATGGCATTCCAGTTTTCAATTCCTTTTTAAAATTCTACCGTCATGGCAATTTTGGTAGCAATATTACATTTAAAACATTGTGGAGGTTTTTGCTTGAAACAGAATTAAGTCACGCTTCAATCACTAGATTTAATCTCTTTATTAAAAACAACCCCTCACGATGATGTTTCTATAATACGTACTCAGTTTTCAGAAGTAGACTTTCTTGTTCTCTTTCATTTTCTTCTCCACTAAAACATGTTCCCTGAGTTTTCACCTTGTGGTTTTCCCTTTCATTTCAATGAAAAGAAACACAATCCTGAGAAACTCAAAATATACAATTCCCATAAGCTTTTTGATATCTGCTATGCTTCTACTTTTACTGAGTTCAGTTCCATGAAGTTAGGCAAGGATCCTTTTGTCAGTTTTTCCAGGTTTGTATTACGTTATTCTTTTGCTGCTCCTGATCACTGGTGCCCCACTGCAATACTGGTACTATTACTTCATACTAGCAGCCCCTTCTTTGATCATGAGGGCAAGTGCCAGTCTTATATTCAAACACCTAAACTCCCTCACTTCCAAATCAGCATGGCCTTGCCTGTTTAGAATAGTCCCTGACTTGCACCATCCTGTGCCATGCTTCAGCATTGCTCATATTGACACGAGCCAAAATCATTTCAGGTTAAACAGGACATGGAAACACAGACTCAAGTCAGTGTTCCATCTCCATCTAGTACATATATAGCCAAAGTGACCATCAGGTCTTATATACTGTATCAAAGCAAAGATTATGAGTTACAAGGTACAGTCCGAATTCAGTACATGTACAAAGTCATAGACAACCCTTTGAATGTCTGGCTTAAGGAATGAAATTATAATGTAACTCTTCCGATCATGCAAATACTTCCAGCCACAGGAATAAGTTGCGCAAGTGTCAAGAACCTGCACCTAGACAGGCTGCCTAACTATCTCCAGTAATTTTAGATGCTCAGCTAAATAAAATGGATAAACAAGAGGTGAGGGACATATGGTAGTTGAAGGTAGGTATCAGTAGCTTAGCCTGTGCCTTCCTACATTTCTGATTGTAATCCTGCGTTGCTGTAAACAGGCTGAGTACGGTCAAGTACACTAACTTTGTATCCTGGGCTGATATTCTTGGGCCACGGTTCAAAAATAAGAACTCTTGGCATAAAGCTGACTGCAGGACTAACGTTATAAGTACTGTAAAGTCTTAACTGCCAAAAGGTCTGTTCAGTAGGTGTTTCAAGTACTGGGGCAGGGAGGGTTAAGTTATTTTAAAGATACACCAAAAAGGACAAACCAGTCTGTCACTTTATCAAGCATTTTATGAACTGTGTATGAAGCTTTGAATAACTATATAATTAAAGCACAAGCATAACTCAATGAAAGTTGGGTAAGATAGATCATTGCCAATTCTAAATTAATTCATAGTATATCTGCACCACAATCAAATCTACATTAGAAGAGGAATGAATGTAGTTCTTTGGTTACTGACAATACTGTTTTCTTGTCTAGGAAGAATATTCAGGAACAGCAGCTAAGTGGAAATAGCTCTTCATGTTCCCTCCTCCTCTCTAAAAAAGGCCTTGGGATAGTCTCCAAAATTTCTATACTCAATGTAACAGGCAACTAATAGCACCACCACAAGGGGGATATGAGCTTTGCCACTTAAGATTCTTTTATGTCATAACTATTTGGGAGCTTCTGCAAAATCCTCGTATTTGGATGAAATATGACAATTTTGTCTCACTCAGGTAAAACAAGTACTGTAGGAAAAGGCCATTCATGCATCTCAGGACACAGTGTTCTACTGTAGTCAAGTGTACAATTCAAAATATTGATAAGAAGAGACATTTAGGTACAAAAATGTTTTTTGCCTTTGCCTTGCAATAGCAAAATCTCTTTCTATTGGTCCTAAAGTCTCCTACCTGAACAGGTTGCCCAGAGAGGCGGTGGAAGCCCCATACCTGGAAGTTTTTAAGGCCAGGCTGGAGGGGGCTTTGAGCAGCATGGTCTAGTGGGAGGTGTCCCTGCCCAGGGCAGAGGGGTTAGAACTAGATGATCTTTAGGGTCCCTTCCAACCTGAACCATTCTATGATTCTGTGAAGGCAGCAGCTGGTTCTTGGTTCTTTCACCAAGAATCTATAGATTAACCTTCAACACTTGTGAAGAAGCACAACTCCACAATAAACCATTGCCTGTTTATACGTGGTAAGGATCTAGCCCTGAAGCTACCTCTTTTTTTAATATTCACTGTGACAGTTAAAATACAATATAAACCCAAAATACCAACATGTGCTACTTCATCAGGATGCTGCTTCCCCATTCAAGGGACAGGGTTCAACATTAGATTATGGCCCTGGTTCAGCTCATTAATATAGGTCATCATTTGCGGAAAAAAATGTTTAAGCTGATTTCTCTCCGTAACAGTCATCCATTTTAACTTTTTGTGAATTTATTTATAAAACTAGAGGTTCGCTTTCTAGGCAGACAGGACGTCTGGCTATTCATATCACGTTGATACTACTTCATCTGAGCAGAAAATTACACACACAGGTTTTATTTACTGTACTTCTTATCCTAAAGGACTCTGAAGTGGATTTACAATTTACAAACCCATTCTTGCAAGTAGTACTGACTTCAGTTGGAGCTGTGTAAGATCAAAGCCTTTGTAAGTAACATCACCTGATCTGTAAGATTTATGGCTGCTTCTCTGGAGGAAAACAGTTTTACAAAACTGAAGTTTAGGAGAAAAATCCCATACCCAACCAATATTGCAGGACAGACCTTTTGCTGATTTCTCACATTGGAATATACAATTGTGATTAGGGAAAAGAACAGAGAAGCTTTCTGCAGAGACAGGGTAGCGTTGCCTAGTCTTCCTCCTGCCTTGACTCGATTCTGCTGGCCGGAGGGAAGGGGCAAAAGAAGCAACTGGATGTCTGTGTTCACTTAGCGAAGCGAATAGAAGCAGAACTAAAAGGCTTGACTAGTTGTTTTGTAAGTATGTAGAGTATTCTTATGTATGCTTTTGCAAAGTAGCAGGTCTGGTTTTTAATTGCTTTCACATAGCAATTAATTTCACATAAGAGCTTTCTGGGCAGTTGTTGGAAGGCACGTTTTAGAGCCTTAAGCTATACAAACAACTGTTTCCAGTCAGAAAGCAACCTAGAAAATGTTGATAGAAATGAAGAATCGTTGATAGTTCTAACAGCACATTTTCATTCTTGAAAGACATCCGTCAAGTCTTTCACTCTAACAATATGTGTTGACTTCTGTAACATCTATGTTTCCAAAAAGCAGCTAGCACAAGAAGTTTATGTTTTCATACCTTGACCCATAATGCATTTATTACCACAACCAACCATATGGGAAAAAGGCACGTTTCAAGGTCCTTACATCAAGGTAACAGGTTTTGGACAAATTGTTTTATTTTTCCTTCCAGCACAAAACCACAACAAAATCAGTGATTTTGAAGAAAACATCAGCAGTTATGGGCTTGTGTTTAACTTGCCATTTAAGTTAATACGAAAATTTTTCAAGGACATGTGAATAGATAAACCTGCAGGCATAATAATGCCAACACAGCTAATCTGGAATAGGGATGCTCTTGAAGAATAGGTTTGTTTGTAAACCCTCTTACTTTCTGATTAAGATCTCTATATTACCTGCTTAGAGACTTAAAAACAAGAGAATAACATGAGAGTCAAGAACTTTGATGCAGAACTCTTTCAGTGACTACAATTTTGCAAGACCCTTTTTTGGCAGAGGCTTTCCACATGCATCTAATTACTTACATGGCATAAATGCAGTACTGTGGAGTATTGCAAAGGCCGGGGAAAGCCTATGTGCTTTGCACTAGGAAAGGAAAGACTCAAGATGGGGAATACTGACTACGCAGTCTTTCTGAAAGAAACTGATATGAATTTTCACTGCTCACATTTCTATTCACAGATCTACAGATTCACAGATCTAATATTTTATCTCACAGCAGATGATGGCATAAACAGACATGTTCTGCTTTGCTTGGGTGTTTTACAGGAGCGAATTCTGTGCATTGGTCTGGTAGCCTGACAGAATTTTGGCAATCAGTAACTTCATAAAGAAACAGAAAAAAAAAAAAGTAATTACCTTAATACTTTTACTGTCTCTGTCCATGTCTCCTGCTCACTCTCCCATGGATCAACTCTAATCCAGTCAGATGTCTCCAGTGCTAGTTTAGCCATTGCTATCCGGTGCCTTGCTGAAACCAAGCCTTTCTTTCTGTAGTCGTCATTAACAGGAGACATTATGCCTTCAATCACCTGATACCTTCCTTTTGAAAAAAAGAAAAGAAAAAAAGAAAAATAAGTAATCTTCACAGAAGTTTGAAAATTTAGGGTGGACAGGACCTGGGGAGCTCATCTAGTCCAACCTCTTCAAAGCATGGTTAACTTCAAAGTTATAAGAGGCTATGAACAACCTGATCTAGGTATTATTTTTAATACAGAAACAGCAATTAAAAAAATTAGAAAGCAGCCTTCTTGTTCCTCTGGGAACTGCTCACAATTACTATCAGTATGTTTACCCTATTAGATGATTCAAAAAGGAATGCTAGCTGAATATACAATTTTCAAGCCAGTAGAAATATTTGTAATTTATGGTGCAAACTATCAAAATTGCTATAATTAAGTTTTATATTCCAATAAGTACAGCTTTTATACAGCCAGAGCAATGGATGACTTAACTGACCACTGTTTTTTTTCTGAAGCATCTGATGCTTGTTATTTATCAAAATCATTGTGCCTTTTCATTGTTTTAAAGCGAGAATTATAGCATATTACTGCAGCTGTGATTAATGTGACTCAGACAAATCAGAAGATTCAAGAACAAAGATGGGGCTAATGGAGTCTAAAAATGACTGACAGCACTATGGTCCAAACATCAGCTTAGCAGCCACTAAGGACCCTTTCTATCTGGCCAATCATGTTAATTAAATTTGAAAATATGCCCATATTTTTCTACTCCTGTAACATGATATAATCATTAACACAACAAGCTCTTTTTGTTAGAATTTGCAGTTCTGGCCTCAAAAAAGGAAATGAACATGTAGCTCTCATTTTAATAAATCAACAGGAAAATAAAGGGCTGATATGAGCTCCATCCCTCAAGAAACGGAGAGAGAAAGGGCGTTTCAAAGAAACAGAAATGAAACAAAATGATTTCTAATGTAACACATGCATTCTAAACAACTATGACAAATATGATACTGAAGGGGGAAAAAATCCTCTTCCTTTTTTCTAATTCAATTGTTTCAACAAAGAAACTTAAATGCAGCAAGTTCCCTCTACCGCTTTGTAGTAAAAATGATACCCATGGGCTCATGATTTCTCATACCGGCACATGACAATTTAATATTCTAAAATGAAAATTTAGTAATGTCATAATTATTTTGATGTAAAAGGGTAAAATTTTCAAAAGAACTTAAGCAAGTTGGACTTTAAAAAATAGCATTAAGATTCAATGAGATTTACAGGCCTGTCTCCTGTTAAAATGTCAGTTCAAATTATACTCCATTTTAAAACATTCTCATTATAGGCAAAATGGTCAACAGAGCAAGATAAAATTTTCCAGAAACATGCAAAGATATGTATATATTTAAGTCCAACTCTTGATCTGAAATTGGAAATAATTTCCCTTGACTTATGAACAAGAAATTATTCTCTGGTACTTTGATACTATATAATGCTATAACAAATTCTCATTTAAACAGAAAGAAATTACAGTTTGAATTCATTAATATGTTACCCTTATGTCGTGTTTTAGCCCCAGCCAGCAGCCAGGACCATGCAGCTGCTCGAGCAGTTCTCCCCCTTCCCCTAGAAGCGCAGGGAGAAGAGGGAGAAAAGGAGGGGAAAGGGAAAGGAAAAAAAATCATGGGTTGAGGTAAAGATAAGTTAACAGAAACAATAACAGAAAAGGAAAATAGCAATGATAGTAATAACACAAGTCACTCTCAGTGCCCAGTGAATTGGCACCGTCCAGAGCAGGGATTGTGGATTCTCCACCCGGCTAACCCCATGTATATGCTGAGCATGACGTCTACAGTACAGAACATTCCACTGGCCATTCCGTTGTTCTGTCTATGCTCCTTCTCAGCTTCGGTGGGAAGCTGAAAAGAGTCCTTGAAAAGCATAAACATTGCTTAGCAACAACTAAAAAAAATATATATTATTGACATTCCTTTCACAGCAATCACTAGAAAGAAAATTAACTCTTTCCCAGCTGAAACCAGGACACCTTATTAAAAGGTTTTTCTTACACAATAATTTTATTTTTCACATTTCAGTTCCTTTCTTTTCAGTTTCTACAGATATAAATTGTTCCCTTATATTTTAAATGCATATATTAAATGTAAAAATTAAAATTGTGTGAGATCATGCTAGCCAAGAATGACTGCAACTCTGCCATCCTTGTGAGTTGTTAAGATTTCAGTCTCTAGTCTGGCCTAGAACTGCATAAATAGTACTGGTTTAGCATAAACAAAGTTTCCAGAAACTTTACTCCCTGCTGAACAGTGCCTACATGCACACATGCATTTATCCAGCCTGATTCTTTATACCAAAGTAACTAACCCAAGTAGTATCTTCTAGATAAGAGTTTAGATTTACAGCACATTACTATAAAAAGGCAGTAGGCAGTACCAATATACATTAGTCATAAGTAATGTCAGTATCAAAAGATGCATGTTTCATGCTAAATTTACTATGTGGAAGATTTTATGCTTTTGTATGACTGAAAACAGTAGATGAGCCAACACACTTATTTTAATGTAGTTTGGTACCTTCCTTTTAGAACTCCAAAGCTTTAAAAGTTTCACTGATGGAGGCTTACACAGAAATATTGCAGACAAATGCCAATCTCATCTCTAGGTTACAATGAAACTCCCTATCATTCAGCATTCAGTTGACCCAATTTATACTCTATAATAGAAAAAAAAACCCCACAAGTCAGACTTGCTGGTAGCTCCTATGACATGAATTAAATGTGATACCAACTCAAACACACAAAATTTCCCTTCCTGCAGATATGGACATTAGTTTAAAGAACATTTAGGTCTCATCCACATGCAAAATCCAACACCCCTTCCCAAAAACACAACCAAACACAAACACCAAAAAAACCCCAAACCAAAACCACCAAACCAAAAAACCCCAAACATACAAAACCCCACACCCAACCAAAACCACCCCAAAGCCCAAACATAAAAAATAACCCAAACCCAAAAATCCAAACACCAAAAAACCTCCCCGCAAACCCCACACACCTTAATGAAGGTGGCAGTTTTTAACTCATCACCTATCTAAGGTTCTGTGCTATGTATCCAAAGGGTGAGCCCAAGAAAATTCCCCAGCCTTTATGATTTTTTCCTGGAGACTGCGCCCATTTCCTTCTCAGCACTGGACAAGAGACTAACTTCTACATAGTAGTGCATTAATGTGAACACGGCAGGGCACAGGACTGGAAATTTTTGGTTTGGGTTTTGGAAGGTTTGTTCAGGAATAAGCATTTTCTCTGCTTCACTAAGCCTGTTCTAAGGGCATAATGTTACCTACACATCTAAGATTTAACAAAATGAGTCTGATGAACAGTTTAAATTTTACTGCATAGTACATAGTACACACACAACATCAAGTACATAAATAAAATAAAAAATCACTTTGATTGCCAAGGAGTCAGTCCCCCTTTGTGAGGAAAGTGGCAGCTATTTCAAAACATAAAATGATGTAAAACTTGCTATCAGAAGTGAATAACGTCGGAAAATAGTAACAATACAATCTCATGTTCTGACCATCTAAGAAGCAACAAGAGCTTACATTAATGTAAGTTTTCATTTCTTCACTGAAACAACCACTGGCACACTTGCTTTTATGAATATGCTTAGTTAACTGGATTTATTTTTATTTTTTTTGGTATCAGCCTTCTATGTGTGACTACACATACCTTAAAATCACATGATGAAATTCTGTATTGAAGTAATAGTAATGGTTTCCCTTGAATGCACAAGAAATCAACAGTTACCCTCCCAGAACCCTCAGCCTACTAATGCTAGGAAAACAAATACAAGGATTTTTCATTGTTCCATTTAAACAAAAATGTTAATTTTACTTATAGGCTATAATTAACTGGGGTGGAGGGAGGGATATCTAACATCTTTGTTCAGATTAAATATCAAAAGGATACCATTCTATGCTTACCTCCCACGACACGTATGTAGAGATTGCCAAGCATGAAAAAGGAAAATAGGCAAGACTTTTTTTACTTCATGTTCAGTCACCTTCTGTGAAGGAAATTCAACAGAAGGAAAATCAAAGGGGTAAACAACTCAGCAATCACTGCACTGAAAGTCAACATAAACAACAAATACATCAGAGCAGTAATGGACAATCTTTTAGGATAGCTCTCCATAGGATGGATGACACCACCCTCACCACTTCAGAGTGCTTGAAAGATGCATTCACTGAATTAGATGAGATGCGCAAAAATTGTAGTGACAGATGCCATATGAGTACCTAGACAAACATAAATCATATCCACCTCGTTGAGTGAAGTACAGGGCCTGAAGATGCAGATTTACCTCTGTAGTCAAGACAGCCACTCAAATACATTGCAACTTCAAGAACTCCTCCAACAGCCGAGTAACTGAACATGCACATGATCAGTCCTCAAATAAATGCTGAATGATCTCCCCACATTACATCTATAATAAACATTTCGTATCAAGACCTCTAAATACAACTTCACTTCTCTAGAGTTCACTGGATTTGTACAAAAAGAAGGAAAGGCAGTATCTTGACAGCTACAGAAATGAGTATGTCCTCCAGAAAGGAAGGATAAAACGGTGGTTTTATCTTGAGAGTAAAAATGTGAATAATAAAATACTGTAGCTCTACTCACAGGACACCTTATTCTGAAATTCTCTCATCCAAGCTGACTTTTGCCATGTAACGTGGCTGGGAAGCAATGGTTCTCTTCAGAGATGGTATGAAACAAATGACTAGGATTCCAAAGTCAAATACAGGGCATAACCCAAATACCACTGCAAGCAGGGGATGCCCAACCCTTATTCCGCTGGGTTTTAGAGTAAGAGAACAAAACCTATGGAACAGAAAGACGCCTACACTTCTTCCACTTAGAAAAAGCATTCCTTAAATTCAGAAAAAAGTTAGGACCTAAAGAGCATGCACTGATAACAGTATTCAGAAAACTGAGTTTTGTGTGACAGAAGTGTTTTCTTTAGGGATGTGGTATGTCTTGAGATGTCTTAAGATTTGTGCTTTTGCTACTTTGATTTGCACCTCTGCAAGGTGCCATCTATAGCTTTAATTCTTTCTGAATGCTAAGCCATACATGCATCCCTCTTCATGCATCTTTCAAGGGTAAAGCCTAATACAATTAACCAAGTACTGTTCTATTTAAGCAAACACTGCTGTAAATCTTGTAATAAAAAAAAAAGGCAAAGATTTGTTTTCTTTTCATTTTTTAAGTTCAGTTAATTTTAACTAATGTCTGTCAATATTGTATATCTAGTGAGGAACTACTGCTGATCTGATCCTATTCCAATCATGTATCTGTATTGCTATACACACTATCAAAACAGTAGGATCAAACTGAGATTGTTTGTGTTGTTTTCAAATACCAGTTATCAGAATTGTTGCAGGAAAACAAACTGAAGTCTGCGTTTATGATGACTTGCTGCTGTTACAATCTGTTCCTATGCCTTTCTTAGAATATCAGTCCATTTTAAGCAGACGCAGCCCTTGAACAACATAAACTTCTAAATTCCCAAGGCAGGTTAGTGACTAATTACTCCTTGGACTTCTCATCTCTGCTGCCCAGCACTGCATCTGACACAACCCAATCATTGTGCCACATTTTTCCCAAGTTTTCATAATGTAGTAACTCACTGTACCATTGTAACCTCCCCCTTGCATCTGTCTTGTCACAGATAGAAACATCTTGGCTTTCATACCCCCGTCCTTTGCCCTCTATCCTTTTTGGTCTTACCTGGGAACTTGGTGATGTAAGTATCCTCCACCAGCAATACTTGGGAAACAAGGTTTTAAACATCTTAGATTGATTCTAGTTATATTTCTTTGGACTTTATGGTCAAATGAGAAATGCACTCAAAGAAAAATAAAAGCATCTGGCATTAGGTATTGATAGACTAGAAAGGCATTTGCCACAGTCAGTGCAAGTTTCAAGAAAGAACTTTAGAACAGGGACTGAATCTGACAAAATTATAGCTATGTGTGAGGATGTGTAAAAAGTCAAATTCACATAACTAGAGATGCAGATAAAGAGAATCATTAGAGTTACTCAGTCATACGTAGTTATGTCTGGTGTATTTAAAAGGCAGTAGGACAAGATTTGTCGACTGATATTAACAGAAAAAGGATGAATTCCTTGACATGTGGCAATGAAACTGCAGATGCTGCTTGAAGTATCAGAAACTCAATACAATTCCTGACTTAATATAGGGATGTATGAAAAATAAGATTAGACAGCATTTGAAACTGAAGTGATGTGCAAAAAGCTGGCAGACAGAATTACTGGAGATGTCAGTCAGGATGCGTATCAGGGACAGTCATGTCATTCCTAACAGTAAAACCTGACTGTGAAGTCAACTCCAGCCAAGCTATTGCACAACTCATTGTTTCTGCCCGAACTGTGATCGAGCAGAAATGCTGAAGTAGCACCAGAAGAAAGTCATTCTCACAGTCTCAGAAACATCACCGCTCATGCTAGTTACCTTTTCAGGCATTCAGTGTGTACGTTAGCTCAGAAGTGCATTGTTCTTACTGAGAACAATGTGAAGATAGCAGACCACTACCTCACTTCAAACAAGCTTTAGTCATGCATAACCCACTGTCCTCCAGCCTCGCTATCAGCTCCCAGTCTGCAACTAGTGCTTCTTCTCAGCAAATAAGCTCCAATTTCTCCTCTCCATCCCTGGGTAACTGCAGAAGTGGAAACAGGATTGAAAACAAGAGAGAATGACCAGCTAATTTCCTGGGTGTGAATGTTCTCATAAAACAGGCATCCAGAATCGATCATTGTTATAGCATGTTGCCAACCCCTTCTGTTTGAGAAACTGTTTTCACTGTAGCAAGAAAGACCATATAACAGATTTGTGCATCCATACATATACACACATACACCTTTATTTACAGTTACTTCAAAGCCACCTCTACTTGGGATGGGTAAAGCTTCCACAAGGTAACAGGATTCTTGCTTCGCAGACATCCTGGGCTAAGCATTCAGAAAGTGCAATGACGAAACTGTAGGCAACCCAAACGCAAATGAAGTCCCCTTCTTTAATGCATGAATTACTTATGCTAGTAAGACTCCACATTAAACTGAGAAGTCAAAAGGCAAGTAACAACCTATCCAGAACTAAGCACTGATGTTAGAGAGGTGCAATGTAAAGCACAACTTCCATTTCAGCCTTTCAAAATTTCATTTTTAATATGATTTTCACTAGACTTGTTTAAGCAAACTGCTCTGAGTAAGGGGTGGAGTCTTGTTACACACACCCTGGAGCAGACCAGGCAATGAATTCTGACTCAGACAGAATCATAATTCATTTCTCAGTTCAATCCTTCTTTCAAGATAAAGAAATAAGTTACTGGACTGTAACATATGTCTTAAACAGAATTACCAATTGGTCTCACATTACCTTTCTACTCCTTGCACACCTGGGCAGCAGAAGCAGTTATAAAATTACAGTGAGAATAGCCAATTCAAATCCATTTTTAACCCTTTACTTCTAGTTCTGCAGGAACAACGAAATCATTTTAGAGTTGCAGGACTATAGAGACTTGTAGAGGCAGCCCTCAGAGCCAGCTGTATAATTCTTCCTCATAAAAGTCAAAGTATTCTCACAGGATATGGCGAGCATGCAGTTGCTGCTTTTACTGCACAATGCCATCAGTGGGTTCCCAGATTCTCCCCTCCCTCCCCATGATTTGACAGACAAATTCCTTTTACTATTATTTTCTGTTCAGGTTCCTACTGAGCCACCTCAGTTTACTGGAACCTGACAAAGAAGTTCCTACAATGATTCCCTTCCAACATCTCCCAGAAATATAAGTGTATATTTTAGCTGCCAGATGGAAAAAAAAAAAAAAAGTCTCAGCAACTAAGTAGTTGATAAAGCTCAGAGTTCAATGCTTCTCAGTAGCTTTTCTGATGCTTGCTGAAGTTCCTGATGTTACCCACCCTTCTCCTTTCTTGCCAAAAATTTCTAGCCTGCTGACATATAGCTTTTCTCATCTCCTTGACGAGGCAATTATTTTGCTAGGGGAGATAACCTGTACCTCTTAGTGAAGATGGCTAATGAATAATTAAGGTTTCATCTTTTCTCCAGTTTCACCCAGCTGTCAAAACTGCTAACTGTAATACTTCTTCATATTAAAACACAACGTATCATAAGAACATGACATTTGAACATAAATGTTTCTTCACAGCTTCAAAATTCTTAAGCATACTCTTTCACAAGGCTCAGTCCGTTCCATGAATACGATCCTAAAACTGTTGATAAAACCTTAATTTTATTTACATGAGCACTCATGATACCTGCTTATGTACCGAGCCAAAGGAAGAGGTAATGCTAGACTTTCTACATTGAATATGCCATGAAAACCTCATATTGAATGGTCAATAAAGAAAATTAAAAATAAGCCAGTTCTAAAGTGACAGTTTATCTATAGCAATTTTTAAAAACCCTTCTTATTTTTCGCAGTAAACCACCGTGTGCATGATGCTAACAACACCTTACTGACCTGTTTGGTGCAGGTGGTCTCTAGCCAGCTCAAATAAACGCATATGCATGTTTGTGATGGGGTTAAAGGAGCCACAAGCTAGAAGAATGAGAGGTATCCTGCTCTTCATCCTGGCATCAAAACATTAAAACTCCACCCTAAAGGAAAAAAAAAAAAAGTAAAATAAAAGACAAACTTGACAAAGAGAAGTCTACCCATTGTTCCTCAAACTAAAAGGAGCGCTGTTTTCAGAACTGTGTATTCCTGGAACACTAGTAAAGTATCAGAAGATCACTCCTCTGTATCATCACAGCATACAGGAAGTACTAGCTCACATACACATGTGTTCTTTGATATTATTAGGAGAGCACCAACAAATTCTGTTTCCCCACATACAGAGGAATCTAGAAAGTATTTCTAGGAATTCATATTGCCATTATTAAAAACTGTCAGATTTTTTACATGTGTTTTTTTTACTTTTTTTTTTATTTATTTTTAACATGCTTTTGTCAGAAAACAACATTTTGTTCTGTCTTTCTGTCAACCCCGTATTAATAACTTTGGAACCTGTAGGCCTGCTACAAAGCAGATTATTTTTTTAAAAAGTAAGTTCTTACCATGGACCTTTGGAATATATGACAAAACCCCATATGCAGCACGCAAACCTACAGGTCTGACTTCCTTAGAGGTTTGCAGGCAGCAGCTGGTGGCCAGCCAGCAGCCGGCACATTCTTCTAGCCAGATTATCAGCAATTGCCTCTATAGTTTCTTTGTTGGATGGCAGAGCAAGTGATGGTGGATCAACGACAGGCAACAGCAAGGAGGAGAAACTATAGCCGTTACAGGAAAACACCGGGGACATTAAAAAGCTATGAATAGGGTGAATGGGTGGGGAGCAATGCTGTTAGGAGCCTTGCAGGTGCATTTACAAACAAGCCTTATATAATTTAATTAAAATGTCAGTCATCTCAATAAAAATGCAGCGGAAATCAGTTTAAGTTAGCCACTGTGCTTGGAGCTACTTATTTGCATAGCTCTTTTTACAACTGATCCAGGATATATCCAGCACGATAAAACACAGTTGTGTCCCACATATGTATCTGTGAATGCAGTATTTAGATGGGCCTCTTTTTTTCCTAGGATTTGAAATCTCCACAATGCTCACACCCATACAACAGACATAAAACATTCTCTTCCCTTCCCCTGGCCTCCAACTCTCTCCATCAAGTGTAAAAGTCTTCCTGCAGAAGACACTTGCATCCCAAACTTTAGAAGCCAGTCTTGAGTTAATAGACTGAATCTGGTATGGCTTCTGTGCTCTGTTTAGTCAAATCCTATTCTCCATCTGCAGTGTACCAAAGCACTGTAGCTCAGAGCATACCCCTCACTGTTCCAAGTCCTTATATTCCCTTATATTTTTTCCCTTTTCTTACTTAGAAAAATTTAACAATAGTGGTCAAATCAATATCAAGTTGATGTTCTATAGCTGCCAACTCTATCAGTTCATTTACAGGGGATTTTTTCATCTACAGCTGTGGGAAGCAACACTCAACGGCACTCTCTCTCTTCACTCTGATTTACTATCCCTGTAGAGACACTAACAAACAAAAATTGTATCCAAACTTCACAGGTTCTTTATTCTGAAAAATCAAACTCAAGGTGTTCTTCTGTTCAATATCAGCACTTCTGCAAATATATTTTCATTGTATAGGGAAAGGCCTTTTTGCCTTGGAACAGGTAGCGAAGCATTAGTATCTATGATTAACTGAAAAATAAATCATTGCTAGAATATGTCAGTGGTCTCCTATAGTCCCAACTTTTTGCTAGATATATTCTGTCACCACAGATTAGTCAATGCTGAACTCTGAATGATAAATCAATTAATTCCAGACTAAGAATTTCCTAGAAGCAGAAATTTTTTACAGTAACAACTACAATGATGTCGCTCATCATCCAGCACTGCAAACGGGCTTATTACAATCTTATGTGACAACCTAAAATCAATGACACGGTCATCTAACTTTACCCAATTGCCAAGCTGTATCACTTAAGCAAATACATGTTCAGGGGAAAAAACACATACCCATTCTTCCCTACTACATGTATCATCGGCAGCTCTAGCTCTTACATCTGCTAGTTGATGGCTCTGATATCCTCCTGTTCTGATGTAGTTTTTTTCTTTTCTTTGCCATCTTAAAGGTTATAAACTGAAAGATTTCTTCTGTTTTTTAAAAGAAGGTTTTAATTCTATAGACTTCTCTGTTTCTCACCTGAAACAGATGTATTGGATGGTTTGATTGCAGCTCTTACTCATTTATACCTCGGAGACTCTAGGGAAAGCCTTCAACCTGTAATTCTTAATGATAAACAGACTGTACTGCTTATGGAAACTCACAACCCAAACAAAACAACAACAACAACAAAAAAAGACAAAAAGAAACAGGAAAAATTCAAACCAAGAATGTACTAACAGCAAACATGTAGCAAAGAGGCATTTCAAAAGATGTTTTTATACATATATACCCCTGACACACATACCATATATATAAAATATCTACATATGTAAACAAAAATCAAAACATCAGCATTTTTATTCCTACTATCCCCTATATAGTGTATCCTAAAGTTATTCACCGGGTATGGTACAACTTTTAAGATTTCAAACAAAACCTTCTGATTCAGCCACTATCTTGGCTGTTATTAATTAACTAAGATTTAAAATCATTAGACCACCCAAAATAACAGGAAAAAAAGAGAGTTAACTGACTTTTCAGCTAAGGTCTCTTGAGAAATCAAACAGAGGCGAAAACTTTAAACACAGAATTTTACACAGAGGAGAAAGCCTCTTCACTTTCTGTGACGCAGTGGCAGTCACACTTCCTTTAAGTGCTACAGCGTCCCAGTGTCCCTACAATGACAGGCTTCTACAAACATTCAGTTCAAAGTCATATGTATTTTAGCTACACACACGAAGCAGACTGTCCTTAACTAGTTTCACCAACTGAATACAAACTACGTACAAGTAGATGACTGTGCTCTTATCAGGCATTAACTGAGTGTGCACATTGTGGCAGGGGAATAAATTTTTATTTCATGTGTTCCATAAAAACTAAGCCATTAAGCCAGTCCAGAATACTTCAGTAAGTTTTCTCTCTTGCCAAATGGCCTACAGACCAAAAAAGCAGTAGTTTCTGCTTGAATTTAAATACGGTAATATCAATTTGCACCTATTAGTTGCTATATGTTTGCAGAAAGTCACTCAAGTGTAACATCAATAAAATACTTTGTTAAATAAATAATCTGTCATTAATTTGTCCCTAGCAATTGTCCCTACACAATGCATATTCCATTAATGGTGTCCCAGAAGATGTGTAAGTGTTTTCGCCTATTGACGTTCCCAAGTCTAGCTAAAATACGAAGCACTTCTGAAGTTGTTGTGCATGGATAATTCAATGTTAATCCAGTCTTGTTGCAAAGGCTGTAAAAAGAAATTCCAATTAAGTCAAACATGTATCTTGATCTCCACCAGGAAAGGGGAATTAAAAATGCACAATGCACATAGACTGGGAGGGGAAGAAAGGGCAGAGCGTGACATCTAAAAGAGAGCTGCAACCAAGAAAGCAAATTTTCTCTCTGGGATTTCCTTGGTACCCAACTTCTAGGAGTGCTGAAATGTAATGATGTTATCAATCAGCAGAACGACAATTACTCAGCCCTTCTAGAATTCAGGTCCTCACCTCTGTGCTTCCACTTCCATAACTGTGAAATCAGAACTAATGTTCAACTATTTCAGAGGCTGGACCTGGCTTCACACACACCTTAACTGAAGTGACTGGACCTGTAGATACCTTCTTCATGTCTTCTTCTCCCTAATTCTCCCTATTACATCTGTGACAAATATACTGCTTTTATGTATAAGCTACATACATGCAAGTGCTCCATAATCATTAAATGATCATCTCAAGAACCCTTTGAGGGTGATTAATTCTATAAAGAAATCACTTCTGTACTTAAAATCACTCTTGCATCAAAATGTTATACCTAGCAAGGAATTGAAAGGGAGAGAAAAATCTAGATATAAATTGGCAGTATTTATTTGGAAAAAATTCCAATACTGGCATCACCCCTATTTTAATAAACATAATATATGTGTTACAAGGAACAACGCATTGTTATGCATATGCAACTTTAGGACATTTTCTGTCCTCCCCAACAACACTGTGTACCTTCCCAGTATATTTAGGCATTGATTAAGCACAGGCTCCAGAGAAGGAAGGCAACCAAAACTTCCAAGAAGAGGTGCTTTGTTTCATGTCATTTTCTCAGCACTCTCTTATTGAGTTTTGTATTGTTATTGAGGTATTGTTAACAAATCAATTTTTGGGGAGAAAAAACCTAGCCATTTTCTTTTACAGTCTCTCTCTCTCTCTCGTTAGTACTAATCAGTAATTTTTAGATGTCGGTGCTAAAAGAGACAAACTCCCACAATTCTTCATTTACTGCAACTGCCAAACTCTTAATTCAAGAAGCAGAACTATTCAGTTGTATGGTAACATTTTATATTGATTAGGTATTCACTACCTGGCAAATGAGTTTCAAATCCTCAGTTTCATGAGAGAAGGGGCAAAAAATCATGGAAAAGTTACATTTGTACTGAAGCTTTCCCACTCCGGTATAACTACAGTACCTCTGAACTCTTTGTACGATTGAAGTGATTTGCTGCTGCCTTGCTTAAAACTGTAGGATTTTAGCGGAGTCTGCTCTGCTATTCAAGTGTTTGCTGCATCAGTACTGTGTCTATGTGTGCACCTCAAAGGATCAAATTCAAAGGACCTAAAATCCCTGTATTTTAGTGTGTAGACCCTGTGTACAGTAAAAACTGTATTTCAGAATTCTAAAGAAAATGCTTATAGTGTGTTAGTGAAGAAAGTTTGTTAAAGCAAGAGACAGATGCCAATTGAGCTATGAAAGTATCTTTTGATTTTATGCAATTAGTATTTTTAATAATTGCCTATGATAGCAAGACTGCACCTTCTTTCAACTAGTTTAAAAGCATTTGACGTAAACCTTGGGAATAAGTCAGGTAACATCACTGTAATCAAGCAGTACTAGTAAGATTTGTATGTTTATTTTAAGAGTATAATAATTGACTTAATTTTTTAAATGTAATTCTGGTTTTAAAAAGAAACAACCATCTTTGATTTTTGCATGAAGAAGTCAGTAAACTCTGCAAGTACATCTCCTGTTAGTTCAGCTTTCCTCCTGACATGACAGACACTGCCTTTTGTTGTACTTCTAATCAGTAAAAGATAACACATCTTTTGTCATCTTTGCTGTCCGTTTTCCAAATTCATAAATAATGGAAATAAGAGAAAGCACAGCTCTGACCAGAGGCTGTGAGGGTTTGCTGCTTTGGAACATTGTAGGTGTTGTTTTTAATGATGAAAGAGATTAAGACTTAAAGAATAAGGTTTGAAGGAGACAAGTTACAGTATGTTCCCATTTCATGCAATAACTGTGTATGGCTCCTCTGGGTGAGCGCTTCTGAGCCTGTGGGCTCTACCCTGGGCACACGTACCAACAGCCTTGGCCAAGCAGGTGTCTTAGAAATGCCAGTTACCTTACACAGAAGTGTCCACAGTTTAGAAGCTTTCAACAGTATGGTACATCATATGGCTATACATATAAGGGCAGATAGCTTCAAATGAGGAGGCCACGCTTAAGCTATACAAAAAAAGTTTTATGATGGAAAAATCATTATAATTTTCATTAGAAAATTCCTGCAAGTTCTTTTTCTATTGCCTATATTCCTACAATATGTCAATAATAGATGATGTTATAGATGACCACAGTTAAGTTCTGCTGAAAGTCAGTAATTAGAGCCATATCTGATTAATTATCAGAAGCACAATGGAGTGCTGAGCAGTGCAGTCTGATTCGTGAGCTGTTAAATTAGTAAACTGGAAGACAAGACATTGGTATGTACACACTATGAGGCAGACTCACCCTTGAGGTAAAATTTCTGCAAAGAGCAGAAATAAACTGAATCCTAGCACAGGATAAAAGTGTTATCTCCTCCTGTGAGGGTGAATCTAGACTAATTTAGATGAAATTTAGATTTGAACAAGTTCAAAGCTGCCCACATCCGTTCTTCTTCTTGGCCACATCATTAGCTCCCATAAATTCATGCTGCTGCACTGAGCCCAGCTGAGTTACACCAGTTAATGTTAAGGATGTTATGATTGCCAGACACCTTTTCAAAGTCAGAAAAAGTACATTTTAGTAGCTGACCCAAATCATAGCAAACCACAGTACACAAATATCCCTTGAAAATATGACCAGATACCAGATTTTCTCATGCTGTTCCTAATGGGAGTCACTGCCATAACAAAAGTTACTTCAGTCAGTAAGTTACTCCAGCATGTGCTGTCACTGAAATCAATCCTCCACAACACTGACAAATATTTACCTGTATATCCCCACCTTCCACTTTCACAATGAACATAACATAAATATCTGGGTGAGAGAAGAAATGAAAAATGTATAATCTAGGGTGATATTTTATTTGTTCATCAGAAAGTTACTCACCCCAGCCAAGAAGAATTTTACAAGGTGCACATAAATATTACACATAGCCTAATATGACACTCTAATCCTCTAAAATAGCTTTTTCAGGGCCACATGATGGATCATATTATTGTTAAATTCCAGTGACCCAGGTGCATTTCATTTCTTTGACTTTCATTGGAAAGCCATTAACAAAGTATATGATAGGATACACAGTCTTCTATCAGATTCAGCATATCAGAAGTATGAAGTTGCTCCTTCCAATCTCCACACCAGGCTTTTAGTCAGAAAATACAAGTCCCATCACAGTTTCTAAATCAGATTCAAAGGAACCCCCAAACCTGATCACCTTCAAGCTCGTTGCAGTCTTCACTAGAGCAGCAACTTATGCAACCTTACAAAAATCATCGGGGCTTTTTTACATGTATCTTTGAAAATGGCCCAAAGCATAACAAATATTGCCTTTAGTAATGCATAAGGTTCTTTTGTTTAAGATAGAAGATCAGATGAATAATGCCCATTTTGTAAAAAAGGTATTTCATTCTCCTGCCCATAAAACATTCAGCAATGTTTAGACACAGAGCTCCAGCAGTTTCATCTAGTTACAAAGCCAATGATACTACGCTAAGCCAGAACTACACAGAAATAAATAAAAAAAGACCAGCTTGACAAACTACACACATTCAGTGATCGCTGGGTAATGCAGGATCTCAGCATGCATTACACAACCGCAGACCCTACACCTTTTTGTAGCATTTCAACAAGGTCAAGAGAATACAGTCAGCTCCTGGCATCTTCTTGTATTCACTGCAGTATGATCTTTATAATCACTTATCCAATAATCCCTGGTGATCTCTCAACATCTAACACTCAAGTCCTTGCCTGTTCCTTGTCCCATTATCACACTAATGAATAAGCTTTTTCTTCTTCTACAGTTGTATAAACTATTCTAAGTAACCAATACTCATCCTTCTATTTGCATGTACGAGTCAGTCATCCACAAAGAACAGTATATTGATTTCTAGACAAAAGAGGATACATGCAGAACTGCAACCTAGCGTGGCTATTTTTAAACAAATAAACTGCTGATTTAGTTAAAGTACCAACTTGTCTGTCAAAAAACCCTCTTACTAAAACTTCAAGAATTCCTTTCGAGAAGTCATTCAGAGGGGTTTTTCTTCTTTCAACATCTTCTGCAATTTTCTTACAATTAGCAAAATACATTTAGCAGAACCAACCTAAGGCAAATCTAGTGACAGAAATACAGTTTGCACACAAATGATAGATTTTTTTAATGGTAAAGAGAACATCTTCAATCACTAAAATCTGTTCTTATAAAGCTGGCTTTAAAAGACAGCAAACCAATGAAACCCCTAAAAGTACTACTGCAGAACACTCAGATGCAAAATAATCATTTATAGCAACGACAGGGTAATGCAGGATTTCCAGAACTGCCAGCAAGACCAAAGTTAAAACATCAGCATCCATAATCCCACTGCTTACTCTTCCGTTTCAGAAAAGGGATAACTATTTGCTATCTACTGTGGTAGCAGCAACTAACTCCTGATGCTGTTTGGGTAGTTAGGAAAGAACATCTCACTGGCTCTACAGTTATATGGAAGAGGTCTTCTAGCAAATAAAGAATTAAAATAAAATTAAAAACTTGATTAAGAAGGCTCTGTCCCTAATGGAGCAGCTGTGGCTGGTGGCAGGGAACACTGGGGGAAGCAAGTGGCCAGGATAGTTTCCCTAAATTTCATCTCCTTTCTCCATTGCCTAAGAGATGGCTGGGCTGGACAGGCCACTAGTCTGACACAGTATGGCATTTCTTAGGGTTTTGAAGATCTCCATCACACTTTGTAAGCCTATACGGCTAATTTCTCAGTTTCTTCTTGTTATTGGTAAGAAAAATACACAATGCTTCGTGGGCTAAGAGGCTTCTACAGCATTTTTCGAGTGGTGCATTGCACTAAACCAACAATAGGGGGGAAAAATACAGTTGTGAAGGTGGCTCTTGGCCTTCTGGCAGCTCTCCTTCAGGGTAACATCGCCCTGCTATGGACAGGGCAGACGGCTGAGGGGTAACAGCTTCACCCAGCCCATTTCATCTGCTGCACCAGATGAAATTTTTTTTATGAATTAAGACCTTAGAAATCATGACTGCAATAAAATCCAATTTGTCTCATTAGTTTATTTTAAAAGGCAGAACCTCAAATAGCTCAAATTCCCCTTTGACAGGATTGTCACCTGTTGCATCCTGACTGCCCCGCTCAGACATCTCTGGGCTTCTTAAGGGTCTTTTAGAGCATCTGAACACTAATTAGCTTATCATACCTAAGCTAAATTCTACAATTTGCATTTCCAAAGTTAAAGGCATGAAGCTAATTTATTGCTAGAATCAAACAATGTAACTAAAGTAGCAAATAATGCCTGAAAAATTAACTACCGGCACATCCTGTATTGCTACAAAGCTTAAAGAAAACAAACATCAGGGATCATTTATAAAACCAAACAACAGCTGCTGCACAAGGAGGGAAACAACCTCTTAAAGTGCAGGAGAAAGATGAATAAATTACACCGTGGAAGCCAGGTAGATTTTAAAAAAAAAAAAAGAAGCCACATATCCTTTTGTTTTCTTTAACTCTCACTGGTGCTAGAGTAGGTGTTCTGGGGGAAAAAAAAAGAAAAAGCTTTAATTTGCTATTTTAAATATGTATGTGTGTATATATGGTCCTGGATAGAAGTATTTGACGTGAAGAGCACGACAGCCTCCAGCCCCTGAATCTGAAGGCCCACATGTTTTTGGCGGTGTCTAGGGACAGACCGGCCCCGGCCGGCTGTCACCCCGCGGGGTGACACTACGCACCCGGCCAACACCCGCCCTTCGCCAGGGGCCCAGCTCGGCACTCGGGCTGCCCCACGGTCCCTCCCCTCCGGACACGCAGGCGGGCACAGCCGCGGAGCCCCGGCCCGGCAGTCGCCCTGCAGGCCGCCGCCAGGCTCAGGCCCTGGCAGGGAGGCAGCGCCGAGCCGCCAGCCCAGCGGCGCCGCCCCCCCCCCGCCGCGCTCCGGCNCTGGCCCCGCGCCGCCCCAGCTCCGCGCCTGGACACCGTTCGGGCAAGCCGCCGGCCCGCCAGCTCCGTCCCGCCGCCGCCCGCGCCTGCTCACCTCCCTCCCTCCCTCCCTCCGGCCTTACGCGGGGCCGCGCGGCCCGGTCAGCCGCTGCCAGGCCCGTGCGGGACAAGCCCGGGTAGCGCTGCGATTGCAGCGGCTGCGTCCCTCTTGCCCCCTCTAGTGCCCCGCTCGCCCTCGCGGCTGGCTCCGCACTGCCACCTGCCCCGCCAGCGCTCCGCTTGGGACATCGGGACCTCTCCTTCACCAAGCGCTGTTAAGCGTCCTCCTCTTGTTGGAGGGCAGAGAAGATGATGTTTAAACTCCTTTATTCACCTGAAGGGGATGGTCCAAACTTTTGGCTTCCTGCTGTTATTTCTGTTTTTAAGAGCGGGCCCTGCG
The DNA here is from genome assembly GCA_013396915.1 of Stercorarius parasiticus. NCBI lineage: Eukaryota > Metazoa > Chordata > Aves > Charadriiformes > Stercorariidae > Stercorarius > Stercorarius parasiticus. Next base: position 122,065 of record VWZL01004029.1, read on the forward strand.
GCTGCAGGGTTGTGCTTTCAGAGTGGCGAGGTCGATTTGCAACTGAAAAGAGTTTGTGAGTTCTTGTGGCTTTCTCAGAGGCTTGGAATAACGAAGCTCAGCTTTCTCTGTTTGACGACTAGCCTCGTAGAGTCACCACCTTCTCCATCAGCTATTGAATTATTTTGCAAAATACACAAATGTCGTAAAATGTGTGTTAAATAGATCCTAGCAAAAAGTGAAGTCCAGAGAGTGTTAAGTCACTTGCTCACTCTCTTTAATTCTTAGGCATGTGAAATCCAGTTTCTTGAGTGTCAGAATGTCACCAGTTAGTTTTAGAATCTACCCAAAACCTCCTGTTTTTTATAACGTTAATGGGAAGCACAACTACTCCTCGTCTGACATTGTGGTAAAAAATAAATAGGATTGTGGATTGTATTTTTAACCTTTACTGTATGAAATGTACATGCAAATGATAAAATTTTACTGCTGCATGGAGGCCATGAACTGTACTTCAGACCTTTGGTTGGCCTTGCCGAAGGCCAAGGGATGGTTTCAGCATTGTTTTTCAGGTCTTTGGCTTGTGACTGGGAGCAGGGTGTGTACTTTTTAGGCGTAACTTCAGAAAGTCTGAAATCAACTTAGACTTCCCAGACAAGGCACAGGCTTAAAAAAAAAAAATAATCCAGATAAGTATATAAAGTATCATGTCTTCTGCTTTAAGCATATATAGGTGTGGTTTTGCGTCATCCTCCCTAATGCTAAATTTCTCACACAAGCAGATGATCCCTGGAGCCGATACTTTAGGATGATAAAAGCAGCAGTGTGGGCAGTGCTGAAATTGTTTGCCTGTGTGTGGCTCTGTATTTCTCTGTGACATTTCCTTGCTCTTCACTGGTCCTACCCTGTTCCCATGAAGTTTTATTTTAGAATACAACTTATAATTTAAGATGTTAGGGGAGTCCTGTTGTTAGCGATGGAGTTATTTTTTTCGTTGGTTAGTACAGGAAAAATGTTGGACAAAAAGACTACACAAACAATTTCTTCCATATAGGCAGCCTGGACTATAGGTGCTCAGGCTTTAAAATCCCATGGGATTGTATAATGATGAAAAGCCAGATAGGCAGTTTTAAAATTATCTAATGTGTATGTATAAATAATCTTTCTCATAAAGGGTTCTACAACATTATAGAAACAATGATTCCCCCAACTCCCTTTTGAGAGAGAAAAGTCCATTTTTAAAAACTTTATGAAGCTGACATCCTAGTGCATAACGGATCATTTGTTTTTGCTGACGAGGCATACTAAACACATAAAGTTTATTCTGAAAAGGAGCAGCTAGAATTAAAACCTCTTCTTTGTAGATTTTGAATTGCTGTTATGTGTTTTGGGAATAAGTAAGATTCCCTAGAAAAGGAAACATTGTGCTTCATTTACAAAAAAGAAAACCAATCCAAACATTAAATCTTCTGCATCAAGCTTGAACACTAAGGGTGAGCGTCTGAGTTGACACAAATTAATGTGGCTCCACTGATCTCAACGGGAACTGTTCTATGCTAGCTGAGGTTCTGTCCTTCACCATTTTTGTTGTAAACTGAATCAGTTGTAGTAATAAGCATTTCTTGCTTCTTGCCTTTAAACATAAGCTTTCCATTTCACATTAGATTTTTTAGGAAACTGTTTAATAAGTTAGATGCTTTTTGAAATGAGTTGTACCTAGAATAATTTGCTAATGGTAAACAAAGGGAGTAGTAGATCTGATCCTAAACTGTGTTCTCCATTGAGCCCTCTTGAAGCAGATGAAATTGCAAATCGTGCCTGAAAGTGCAGTGATGTAAAAGAGATGATATGGGCACAGATGACTATCAGACAAGAAAATGTGCAAGAGCTGAAGCACTGAGATGCCACACTGCAAGGGAAGAACACACGACCACAGAAAGTTCCAAGTTGATTATGAAAGATGAACTAATTAAAACCTGTCTTCCAGCAATTAAGACAAAAGTTACCACTACAAAATAATGTAACATTCTGACAATTACCTAGAGATAATGGCAATCACTGGACCAGCTTCTGCTCTTTATCACAGTAGTCTTATTTTCATGGGTTTTAATTCTGGACTTGTTCCAGTGGGAGTTTGAAGCATCAATGCTGTTCTCTTACTCTTCTATTACTATTAAGTAAAACATGCTAGAATACCTATGTCAAGGTGTAAAACTATGAGTACGAAATTCCAAGCCAAAGTTGTTCCAGATGCTATGAATCGGTAGCTGTACGAAAATTTGGCATTCGCTGCAGTTCTTGAGACACAAAGCTGCCAGGGTCTTACACAAGTTATGCACATCAAGGCTGTAGAATTAGGCCTTGGAATTGTAAAATCTGCCAAAACAGCAGCACGGCAAGTCAGCATAATCTTTTAGTTCTTGGCATCTGGCCTTTACTGATGCGTCGTTCAGATCTGAACAAAATTCTATTGGGAGGAAATGGAGAAGAGAAACGGGAGAGAAGTGTTCATTAACCTTTACCCTCCATAACAGAATTGGAAAGCATTAGCTTGAAGTCTTGGACAACAAGGAGACCATTCACTCAGCTTAATCTATGAAGTAAATACACAAGCCTTTATTTTTACATTACTTAATGCTGCAGTTACTGTTAGTTTGAACATTAAATCAAATATTACAAATACGGGTGGACAAGAAAATGTTAACTTTTTGTAAATGAAAAGCATTCAGTTGCTTGATTGCTATTAGAATTAAAGGCAAACATTAGCAAACTTGTTATTACTGAAGCGAGCAGTAAAAATCAAAAGGCTAAAATGCAGTACAGAAACAAAGCAAAGCAGGCTCCAGTGTGCTGTATTCCTCTGAAGCTGCAGAAGATAAACGAGCAGAGGTAGAGACAGGGCAGAATACAAAGCTTTATCTAAAAGCTAAGGAAAAAAACCCCACCAACTTAAAAGGGCTCAAATAACAATCATAAAACTTTTTAACTTGTCTGTAAGGAGGACTTAGCTGTAAGATAAAATACAAACACTGAAAGGCAGATAAATAAAAATTTCTCACTTGTTTTCGGCATCATGACAGTCAAAGCAGTTTTTTGTCACAGGTGGACAGAATGGAATGTTTGCTTCATTTCTTTCTTTCTCTGTTTTATTAGAGAGTCTGTCATGTGTGCATTTTTAATTGTTTGGGGTTTTTTTCTCTCCTTAATCCTCCACTGTTTGTAAAATTCTATCAATATATATCAATTGTATCTTGGTAGGCATTGTATTCTGTTCGTTTTGTATTTTCCTTTTGGTCATTGATTTTACTGGCTTGTATTTTGTATTTTAGTGACATTAAAATAGCTCATTTTGTTTGCATAATGTTTCAGGTGCATTACATATTATCTTTCCAGTATAGTGGTATTACTGGTTGATAAAATCTCAACATTAGGATTACGTTTGGTAATTTAGTGACTCTTAAAAAAATTGTGCAGGGTTGGTATCCGGAAGTAACAACAACAACACATATGTAGTCCGAGACAATTCTTGTAAGATCATTTAAAAATCAATTTTTTAATATAAGAAACTTGTCAGTGTTTCTTTCAAGTGGGTTTTATAAAAGTATTTGACACCTTGCTTTTCATTCTTAAATTCTTTGGGATATCTGTTGATGGATGTTAGCCATCTGTTGAATGTTATCCTGCTACTGTATTCTTTCTCTGTAAGTTACAGAATTTTACCTGCAGGTATTTTTAATAATTGTACCAGAAACCACGGCATCATTTTTGTCAAATATCTTTCCTATACCTAAAGCCTCTACATAATTGGCAGTTTGAGATTTAATAGTTCTGTTGAGCTGAAAGTGGGAGTAATACTGTTATCAAAAGGAAACCATTCCTGTTTTCCTGGCATGGCTCTGTTCAAATTCAGAAAGGACCAATACAAAAAATACTGGTACTTTAATATAGAATCATAGAATCATGGAATGGTTAGAGTTGGAAGGGACCTTAAAGATCCTCTAGTTCCAAGCCCCTGCCCTGGGCAGGGACACCTCCTGACCAGGTTGCTCAAAGCCCCATCCAACCTGGCCTTGAACACCTCCAGGGATGGGGCAGCCACAGCTTCTCTGGGCAACCTGTTCCAGTGCCTCACCACCCTCACAAGAAAGAATTTATTCCTGATATCCAATCTGAATCTCCCCTCTTTCAGTTTAAAACTGATACCCCTTGTCCTATCACTACACTCCCTGATAGAGTCCCTCCCCATCTTTCCCGTAGCCCCTTCAGGTGCTGGAAGGCTGCTATAAGGTCTCCTTCTCTTTATAGTGCAGGGAACAGTCCTGTAATGATTGGAATAATTTTAATTAAATTACTTTTAGTTAAATTATAGCACTAGTCAAAATTGAAATGCGTCATGGTGGCATATTTGTTCTGATAAAGTTTTAACTGTATAGTACTTGCTGATCTCTTGCACAGATAGGGCAGAGAGAAAAGAAAAAAGTCTAATATTGGAAAGTATATGGGTTTTCATAAAATTGGGTATCTGACACAATTCCATTCTACAAACATACTGAGAGGATTTTGTATTCTTTTAATGCAGAACAAAGACTAATTTCAAAACTGTGAAGGTTTGTTGTGAAACAGAGCTGTCATCTTTTAGGGAGCTCTATAATTTTTACAATAGCCTCTCCATAACATGGAGTTGTGTAACATAGAAAAATTAGTATAATATGTGGATTTCATTATTGCTTATCTGAGAGGAATTGCTGTGAAGGCTCATCATTTTCCCACTCTAAGTAATGGAGGTAATCCAGGCTTCGATTCCTGTTGCCGTAGCCACGCAGGTTCGCTGGAATGCGCAAGTTCGTTGCTATTTTCTGAGAGCTAACTATAGTTACAGGGGTTTTTCCCCACGTGACCTCCTTTTCTTCTCCTCTGCTACTGATCTCAGGAGGAAATTGAGGGAGTTTTTGCCTGCCGATAACCGATCTTACAGTTATTACACCGGGAGTTTTGTGGACAACGTGGTCAGTAGTGCCGTTTTTGTGTTTTGAGGAGGCATTGCAGTGTCACTGTTCCCACAAGACAATTCCCTCTGTGCACACGTGGTGATGGTGCTCGTGCTCTTCGAAAGCCGTACAATTTCAGCAGGCAGCGGAAAGCGTTACTCAGGCCATGGGCAGCTGCAGCCCCTCAATGTCAGTCAGATGCCTGCCTTTCCTGTGGACCTTGTATTGCCATCCTCCTCAAGGACTACTGATACATAACATGGTTTTAATTAGAAAAAAATAAAAATTTGTTCATATTTGTGCACTTTTTCAACACATGCAATATTGTACTTTAAAGTGTAAAAATAAAATGCAATGTAAATATCACACTTTACCCATTTTTATAACATAGGTCTCGTTCTTGATTTTTGTTATCTTTGTCAGCTGGGGGATTTCTCTCTTTCTCTCAGCCTTCACCAGTCTAATTTTTAATGACTTGGCTAGAAGATTATTTAATCTGTTTTATATAAACTTTAAAATGATATGATGAGGCATAAATATAATGCTCAAAATCTTGATTTCAGTATAATTTAATATAAAGGATCTTTTACAAAGCAGTATTGTGCAGCACAAAGCATGAAGGCTTTCACCCATCTTTATTGTTTCTCATTTAGCCGCAGATCCACACTTACATGCCAGATGGCAACTGCAGAGGAGTTTCAAGTTATAGCTGCAATAGATGAGAAGCTAAGTGCCTCTTGAGAAAGGGAAAGCCAGATTGCATATTCCTTTCAATTGCACCTGATGACTTATTGCTAGTCACTAATTGGCTTGTCCGTACACAGGCAATTCAGAATCTGACGGCAGTGCCTAACTTTATCTGTAGCTCTGTTCTTCCTGCAGAGATCACTGGTGAAATAAACCCTTGCAGAGAAGAATATTTTATATGAAGCTCTGTGAAAAGCAAACCTAAGGGTTTTTATTTTTCTTTTCATTACTGCTGTGTCAAGATTTTTTCCTTCAGGAGAGTTATAAAATCTCGCATGACTGTCATTGTTAGTTATTATTGCAAAATAGAGTAGCAGACTATGGTGTGCTAACATTCAATGGACAATATACGCATATTAATAAAGAGACAGGAAACTACATATAAGTAGGAGTTGGTCTATTTTTCATTAAAGATATGAATGTTTTGATAGTGATCTTCTTTTCCCACATATTTTAGTCCTGGGTGGGTGGGGCATTTGACAACTTAGTCTGCATACAGAGAACCAAGAGCGCCAACTATGAGCAGCATAAACTAACTCAGGAATGAGAAACTGCTGGTTTATTTTCACTACTTAGAAGCCATCAGCAACTGAAATGTCTCTAGAGCTTTAGAACAGCGTTGTTGCTTGCCATTGTTGTTGAGGAAAGACAAAATCTGTGCGTAATAGTACAGCATATAGCCAACCCTGTAATAAGCCCTTTAAAAGGTGAAGTATCCACTTATGAAATGGTATCCCTCATGCAATGAAATGTCAGTAGTTTTCCAGCTAATGCAGAACCTGCATTATCTCCCAAAGTCTTCAATTCAAAGCATTTTCCCTTCCAGCATTTTCCCTAGATAACGTTTTGCTAACGCAGTGACAATTTAACAGTTATGTGCAAACAGGAAAAAAACAGCTTTATTCATTGGAAATTAATATTAGATGTCCTGAAGAAAAATCGAGGAAAACCAGGCTATGTAATTAAGATCTTCATGTGCAGTGTCTTTGTTGCCTATGCATCTGTAATTACAGTCCCAACAAAATAGGCAACATATCAGGGCTGTAAAGCCATATAAATAGGTAAAGAACACATCTTGTTAAATAAACATGAATTACAATGAATCACTAGGAATCAATGGTACTTCTTAAAGGTATTCTCAACAAAGGAAGGTGTGAAAGAGTAGAAATTATTCTTAAGTACCACAGGACCACATTAAACAACTAGAAAAATGATTGGAGAGATTCCCAACACTTTAACTGGTCTGTGAATTGAGTCCACATCTTATCAATTACTGTTTGCTTCAGAAAATTGCTAAATTGGCTTTTCCTGTGGGAGCCTCTACCAGTAACAGATAAGACACAATCACAGACAAGCATCCAATCAAGAATGAAGCTGTTTAACACTTGTATAGCTGTGTAGTCAAATCAGCAGTTGTCAGGGAAATGAAATCTAGACATCACAAGTGTATTAGAAGTCAGTGAATGTAGACTCCTAAAAATCCTGGGTTAGGTCTTTTTAGTGGTAGGGGCTTTTTTTTGCCCCGCTACATATGATCCAGACCTTTAAAATAATAGGGTACTTGCAGTGGCCCCACTGCTACAGCTGAGCCAATAGTTTGCAGCTGACGTTTAAATCCTTTCACATGTGTGAAGGAATTACCTTGCTCATCAGCAACCACAGGTGGGTGACAAACAGCACTTATTTAACAGACAGCAGCAGCTCTGTTTCGCTGGTTTGACAGCAGCAGCAAAAGGTCATTTATCCAACTGAACCCATAGGGTATCTGTAGGTAGCCCCAAAATAGAATGTAACAGAAGTATCAGGTTGTGCGTACCTTGAACTTGCAAGCATGAGTTATTGCTGTGATAGTGTGGCCCTTTCAGTGGGGCTTTTGAAAGCCTGCACTTGCATAAGGACTTTGGAGAGTCATCATTATAGTGGTTTCTGTCATTGCTTGGGCAAAACTGTGATTCAGTTTAACAAAATGCCTCTCAAGATACAGCTGCGTTGCTGGATAAAAATGTTTGCAGTACCCTTTGTCATCTTGCAAAATAAGGGGTACTTTGTGGTCTATTGCATTCCTTAATCCCTTTGAGGGAAAATTACTAACTGCAAATTAAGGGAAGAAAGTCTGTTATGATTTGAAGTGAACACGTTAAGGGGCTAAAACCAGAGAATCAGTATGTCCGGCTGGGGAGACAGCAAGAATTAAGGTAAGCTTGCCAAGAGATGTTTGAAATTATAGTATATTCTGTACTTACCTGACAACAATAAAGCAATAGCACATTCTGTAACTGAAATATCTTAAAATGCCAAATCGAATATTATAATTTGTTTAGCATATGTTCTAACATGATATGTGTCAGCCTGTATATAATATAAGATAATGTAATAGCTAAAGTTATTAGATGGGAGCAAGCTTTCAGGAGATTTGACTGATGGAATCAAAATGATGAAGGGTTCACTAATTACTTCTTAATCTTTCTCTACCCAGTGACCAGAAGCAACCCAAGGTGAAGCTCAAGACAAGCAAATTTGTAATAAGTAAGTGAAATCAGTAAGCCTTCCTATAGTCCATAATCATCCATAGGATTTCACTGGTCTATCATTATATTGGGGGAAAGGGGGTGTCTTATGAGAACTGGATAACTGGCTAATAAATTTAACATTTATGATTTTGCAGATCAGCATAAAAGCAACCAATGTCTTACTCCAGGGCATTACTGTTTTGCTTCTGAAGCATTAGGCATTGGTTATGGTTAGAGAAAATTCAAAAGCACCATTGGTCCAATAGTGCAGTTACGGCGAAGTGACATGAATGGTTTTTACGTGAATTTATTGCTTTTAAAGGTGCTGGCTTGACTGACGTACTATAGACCAACTTCACCTTTAGACAAAACAGCTTCTAAAGATGAAAAAGTAGTTTGGTTACTGTATAGCTAAACGATACTTTTTCCCCATGGAGAAAAATTACAGCTCTTTCTCCTTGAGATTAAATGTCATTTGTTGAAAACTTTAGAGATTGTTTTCTTTAGTGTGTTTTTCGTTCTCAGCTAATACTAACTGAATTCAGTGGGGTTGTGTGACCTATATCAGTGAGTTTGTGCTCAAAACTGCCAAGGCTGATTGATCTTAGTTAGGATTGTTTGGAGAGAACAGAGGTGATGGAGATGCTTATTTTTTGGTGAGACCAAACTTCCTGTGTTTGTGAACAAGAACTTTGTTGAAAACATTTGCTTGTTTTTTTCCCGTGAGTTGGCAATGGTGGGTACCAGGTCTGCATGGAACAGTGGGGACTTCCTTATGCTTACTTTTCTGCCACAGAGATATTCATATCTATGAGTAACAGTGATTTTCTCTGTGACTTTTTTAACTTGATGTTTTAAACGCTCTCACCACTGTTTTTATTTGTTAATATGCCATGTCACACGTATCTCTGCAAATACAACAATGAGTAATTCCATTTTCGAGGTCAAGCCTGTTACAGGAGTTGCTGTTTTTCTAGATAAAGGTTCAAGGTGCTTTTCAATGAGTCACTACTCTAATAAATCATTTTGTATATATACTAGCATATACAAGTTAGGATATTAATTTCTATACAGTGCCTGTCATGAATATGTAGTTTAAAAAACCTGAGATGAATAAAGCATATGGCCTTTACATTTCAAGACCATATCTGTAATTCACTGTACATTCATGCTGAGACACAAAGGTGAATTAGTTCCAGACAAAAATGCATCAATGCTCTATTGAATAGTCAATTATTAAACACATAATGGAATCTGTGGTTATCAAGGCATGCTCAGAATGTGCGTAGGATGCATAATTTGCACCAGGATGTAACAGAATCCGTTTATTTCTAAAAAATCTGGGCAAAATTGTATTAACATGGGATTAAAATGAGTTACTGCTTCTGCTGTACAATGAATGGGCTTACTTTACTTCATTTACCCTCTCAAGGAGCTAATTTCAGAGTCTTATTATATGTACAAACCTAGAAAAATAGCAGTGAACAACATTATTTTCATTGCCCTCAAGAAATAATCTATCCAATTTTCAGTGTTCCATTTTGTGGAGAAATAATGTTTTTGGGAACCACACATGAAGGTAAATGTTACAACGCAAATGTCCTGGCAACTGCTCTTGTAGCAATTTGGTTGAATAAAATGAAGAAAAAAGCAAATAAATTATTGCTGAATGATGTCTCATGAGTGTCACCTGCAGAAGGTTTTAAGTATTGTTCATTCACCTAAACCTATAGTAATATAGATAATAAAGTATAGTTTTATTCAGGGGGGAAAAAAAGTGTTTTAAATTTGTCTGAAAAAGCATTGTCAACAAACTATAAATGTTATTCAGGCTGTGGCTGTTTATTATTTTACTGCAATTATATGCCATGGTTAATGCATTGGATCATCGGCCTAGTGCATATTTTTGATTAACATTAGGCAAGCTGCAGACTTATTGCAGTATGTTTAAAGGCACCACTTGAATCAACACAGAGATCTGTCAGGCTGGCTCTATCACTTCCAGTGGGATTTAGGAGAACTTTATTCTCAGTTGCATTAGATGTAATTATGGGTATAGTTAATTGAAATATTACTATATATATTTTAATGGTTTATAAAAAAATTGTATTCCTGATCTGTGACTTTCAAAAATATTTTGCTAACATTTTTTGCAGCATAAGTAATTATAGTTATTTGCATGCTTCAATAAAAATTTCAAGATCTCTCCTTAGTGAGATTCAACAGGTTGCTGTTAGTTTATTTTCCAGACAGACCTGGACAGTATGTGAGATGATACTCAATTATTACTGGCGTTTTGTGTATATTAAACAGGAAATATGTGTGATGGAGGGCTTCATATGTATAAGTCGGTATATCCAACAAAAAGAAAAAAGCAGAAATTGCGTAACTGTTTGTAAGATATTGCAAGAATTTCTTGGATAATGAGATTACAAGTGCAAGTTAATTCATCTGTGTGAAAGTAGTGGAATTCAGAGGCAGAAGTTCAGAAGTGGAGACTGTCCCTACATTGCTTTCGAAGATACCTTTTCTTTTAGGAATTTCTGCTAGAATTTGAATGCGAAAATTACTATTTCTTTCTGCAATCTGTAATTCATTAGGATATTCTTGTAAACATGCTGACCCTCACTACATGATTGTTGTTTTGTGAAAGATGCTTAAGACCAGAAAGTTTTTTGCACATATCCATATAAATCAATCTTAGCTGAGTGACTTTGATACGTAAGAACAGAAGGAAAGTTTGCAAAAGTGGTGGGATGACATTTTGCCATTTCTGCATAAGGCGTTTGAATGCATCTCCAAGTGGATAATGCAGGTGGGAGCTCTTACTGCAGTAAAACGCAAAGAGAACATGCCATGATTGTGTGAAAGCTGGTGTATCATCTTTCTCTTCATGTTATGAAATACTTAAGTCACACTTCGCTGTTGAAGGCAGCAATCTGAGATAGGATGATATCTTGTTTTAACTTCTTGAAGTTAACTCAAATGGAGTAGACTTTAACAAAAACTTAGCAAATGAGTGTAGTTAAAATTACGGGTCCAAATCCTCAACATCTAATGTGTCATTAAATCCTAACCCCCAAAGCATCAATTCTAACAAAGCTGTAAGTAGAAATATCTTTGTTGCTAACCATTCGTTCCACTGGGGATTGTGTAACTGAGGCCTCCAAGTGGGAACCCCCTATTAATAGTAATGAACTTCAAGCACCTGTAGTCAAGGCATTTGCTATAGCTGCCAGTCAACTAGGCTTTCACTGATGATCCAATTTATTCTTCTGCTCCAGTCATTGATCAAGCAACTTCTAATGCCATTTTATGAGTACCTTGTTGATGCCACAGCAGATGTAATGGGCTGCTATTATGATTCATGCTGTTACTTCTGTTGACCTTTCAGTAATGTTTTCTTTTTCCCAAAGAAGAGGATATTTTGTTAGCTAGGGGGGCTTCATGATTAATGATGTGATCAGAGTACAGTAACAACTGTCTGGAATGTGAAACTATCTTGGTCTGAAAGAGGGGCTCCTTTATGTCATGAGATTTTTTTTTTTTGCTCATATTTTTGTAGCTGCAGGTATAAACCTCAGAATAAGTCTGCATCTGCCTAGTTGCACTTCAGGCAATGATTGTCTCTTATATTAAAAGCCATTCAGGAGTGCGATATTGTTCCCAAAGCTTTCTCACGGATATTCTATCATGTCCTCTAAAAGAAAAGATGCAGTTCCACTCTAAAATTCATTAAGGCCTGGAGGAGGTCCTGAAGTAGCTCAGATGTTTGGGAACAACGTGGCCTCATGTTGGCCCTACCTTTGGTACCTCTATTTAGAGGGGAGAGGAAAATGTGACCAGTTGCTACTCTCCAACTTAAAAGTGAAATTTGCATTGTTTTGTTATTACCTATTTGGGTCTTGGGGAAGGTGGTTATTCGCGTTCTGCCTCTGAACAAAACTTTGTTTCTAGGAGTCCAAGACAGTCTGAAAAGATACCTCAGTATCCCCTGTTTAAACAGTGCAATATTCTAACATAGTGGCTCCAATGACTAAGGGCTACTATTCTTCCTCCTTAGCTAAAGTCTCATTTTGCTTGCCACTTTTCACTTAGCTTTAGGTTTTTGCTTGTCCACATGACCCGTATTGTTCTTTCCAGATTCACTTTCCTCCTGTTCTCCTGAGCAGTTTTACTGTTTTCTGTAACTACTGCTTATGCGAATTTATGCAATCTTTATAACAAGAAAGTTCCTCCAAACATGCAATCATAATGACGTGGGTTTTTTTAATGTAGCAAGACAGACATGAAAATCAGGATTTGCATACTTAGTTTGTCAAAATTATAAGCTAAGGCTTGTGTAAACTAGGAGCTGTTTTAGCTGTAGGAGAAGGAAATTCAGCCCATTTAAAAAAAGATTTTTTTTTAAGTGCTGCTTAGATTAGAAAAGGAGAGAAGAGAAAAAGAAACAAAAATTCTGCTGAAAATATTTATAATGTGCAGAGCAGACTAGTTAACTTGCTTCTTTCTCCCCCTTAGACATCTGTAATAAAAATAAACAAACAAAAAAAAGCAGCAATTCCTTTTGTCCCAGCATCCCCTGAGCTTTCCTAGGCTGCAGTATTTTTACCTTAGCAGAGCTTCAATCCTGTTTTTGGTTCTACGTGACCAACCCTTTTACGTGAGGACCACATCTGCCTCTCTGGATCCAGGTGCCTGCATGATCAAAGACTGCATAATGTAGAGTGATGTAACATTACTGTATTGTCATTCCCTGATGCTGCTAATATTATAGAGAAAGAGGAAAAAAAGAATGTACTAAAACAGCTCTCCATCTTTCTTCTGTCCCATCCAGACTTTTCTGCAAACATTTGTTTGAGGCTCAGGAGTATGACAAATAGATTTTGATTTTTGTTAAAGCTACGGTAAGCCTGTGCCCCTCATGTACTGCTGAAATTTGATATTACATTCCTTCCTGTTTTCAGTTTCTCTGTGTTCCTCCCGGTAGTAGTATTTGTCGATAGCAGAGTGTGATGCCAGCACAGAGCCCTTAGGGCTGCATAAGCGAACAGCTTCAGTGCCAGCTGCAGGACTATTAGTCTTTTGGAATCTAATACTGTAAACCCTAGTGGAAAGGATGACAGATTTCTGTGTAAGATAAGTTATGAACCTTCAAGGTAAAGCATGGCATTGAATAAAGAACTAGTTAAAAATAAAATTGCAATTATGCATGAGATGAGCAGTGTCTCTTTGGAGGAAGTATTACTTGCATATGCAAAAAGATTAAAACATTTGTGTCTCTAACCCCTAATTTTTGTTTATGTATACCATGCAGACAGTCAAACAAGTACAGAAAGGGCTGGCCTCTTTCAGAAGGGAAAGAAAATCAGAGTAAGAGTAGTAAAGAGGAGGGAAAAGAAATCACAGCACTTTAATGTATGTCGACATTGAAATGCAGTGAGCGAGTTCAACAGTGCCATATTTAGAACGACTCCATTTCTTTGCAATTTGCAGGAAATGGCACAGTGAAGTGAACAGGATTGAAGAAGATAAAGTATTCCTGATAATCTCACAAGGATAATGGACTTTACTTAAAAGAAGTCTTAAACTCCAACAAAATACCCAGAGGAAAAAAAAAAAGAATTAATAGCTAAGGAGTGTAGTACCTGATTTAAATCTTTTCACATTTAAAATAAAGCATCTTAAGCCAAGAACGTTTCAACCATCTATGGATATGATATTGCTAGAAACATATTATATTAAAGGAGGTATATTAAAGGAGGGCTAGGTTAGAGGGAGCACAGTTAACATTTAATTTATTCTTCTACAGAGCTTCCGGAGCCCATACCTAGTAATGCTGAATTGTGAGCTAGGCAATAAAGGGCTCCTCTTGTAAAGTTTTCTGCAGTGAGGATGCAGGTGTTCGTTATGTCTGAAATTACTTTATGGAACTGAATTCACATTTCCTACTAATTTGGCTTTCTTCAAACATGAATAATTTGAATCAAAGCAATAGTAGAAAAGGTGGGGATTTTTGCCAAGGCTTGCAATTCGGTGAGGTTAATGACAGTGGTACTCCTTTATTCAAGAAATGAATTTGCCCTTAAGTTAGAATAAAAATTCTTCAAAAGAGATGCTTCAAGAGACCTAGGTAACTTTTCTTCGTATCAATCGTTGGCACTTGTTACAGAGGAAGTGATGATCTTTAAAACGTTTATTAACTTAACATCCATATCAGGTAAGGTTATACTGTCTGCATTTTAGAGAGGAAAAAATGGATACAAATTCTTAAAACTGTTTAGGTAGATAACCCAAAGTAATCTATAGCATCTGGATAACTTTTGAAGTCCTGGGTATGTTTAAGTTGGCCAAGGTAAAATAGGAAATTTGTGAAATAATAGAAATCCCAATTGGAGTCTCAGGCCAACACTCTGGGCAGTGGGCCATCCTTGCCCTGCAGAACTCCTATGGCTACCGAGTAACAGACTTCTCGGTGTGAAGATGACACTCTGATGCCACCAGCATCAGTAAGAAATGCTTTTTTCACACTTTCCTCTAAAGTATTTCTTTAGTAAACTATAAATATTTTTGAATAACACATCTAGAACTTCTTGCAGTAGTCATGAAGAATGATTTTTTTAATTCCATCTGTAAAAGGCTATGTCAGTGTGGACTTAGAAGCAAGAAGGAATGTAAGAAAATATAATGCAACTATTTTAAAATGTCACTGCCCCAGTCTTGCCAAAAGAAGGGTTAAAGTAGTTTTTGACTAGCAGATACAGAAGTGAAGTATGTAACACAATAAAGAATAACCGGGTCATGTCATTCCTTTTAGCAGTAATAACAGACAATGAAATCTTGGTCTATATCATTCAATATTCATCCCTAAGCTGTGCTGTGTGCGATACCTAAAATTAATACAAAAAAAAGGAGATAAGCTATGAAAAGTTAAAGCAACTGATATCAAAATTAGCAGGAAATTGTAACAAATGTTTGTAGTTTATTGAAGTTTATTGGTAGCTACTTTCTACGCATGTACCCTTCTGCAACTTTATATACTGCCTACCAGACTGAATTATCTAAAAAATGTAATTTGGTTCATGTATCTGCAATTGAGAATGAAAGAAAACCCACCAAAAAAAAAAAAAAAAATCAAGCATTATGAATGCCTCTTTGAAGAGTCTGGAATGGAATATATGTCCAACTTTGTTAAAATTATGCATCAGTAAAATTCTTGTTAGCATTGAAATTGGGCCGGTAGCGCCACTTACAGAGAAGGTCCAGTGAGTGATCATTTGCTCCTCAGGTACACGTACTGGATTAGCATAGAAAGTGCTGTATAGTTTGATTTTGATACATTTAGAATAGAGTTCTCTTTAGCAGTATTTTAACTGGAACATTGGCACCACTAACAAGAACAAGAAATCCATACAATTGTTAGAAAAAGCCCATAACTAAAGAAAATATGAAGTGGGGAAAAGCTAGATTTCAGGCAGTGGAGAACAGAACAATAATAATCTGCTTCAGAGAGAAGACAATTAATGATAAACACAGGTCTGAAAAAATGCATTTACTTTGTAAGGAGGTGGTTGTTGTAGATGGCATTTAGCCTCCAGTTCAGCACACACTAGAAAAGCACATAGCTAACCTGCCTGTTGTGGGTTGCTGTGTTAGCTTCTGTGGGGCTTTGCCCATTATGGATGTGCTTCGGTATGCCAAGATAAAGCCCCATGTGGGTTATTTTTGTGCTGCTCCCTGATCTAGTTCGAGTGTTTGCATGTGCAAGTATATGATATTAAAAGTTAGGTAAAACTACTGTTGCCCGAGTGAGCAGGACAAAAGCAATGATCCCACCTTTTGGTCATAGGTTTACATTTCACATAGATACTCATGCAGTTCAGTCTAAGTGACAAAGCTGGTCTTACTGTATGTGCAATGGTAACAGTACGGAAAAGGGTGGTAAAGCGAGAGGACAAGTTTAATCTGCCCTGAAAATAGAGAAAGCTCGATCTTACAGGTACTGTGGTTTCTATTTGATATGTGGTCTTTCGCCATTTCTTCCCAAATCTGTCACCAACAGCTTTCTTGCACAACAGTTATAAACATACTTCTCCCCATATCATAAGTTTCAACAGGCAAATAATATATTGTGCTTCTAATAAATGTGCATGACTGTTCTGCTAACAACTTCATATACAGCTGACACTGAAAAGTCCCTGTTCCCATACCAAAGAGTTGTCCTAAGTGGCACAGTCTTGCCATAAGGGATTTAGATATATTTATCTCTTCCCTTTTGAGCTGATTAGTATATTTTTCTTCTCAGAATCTGGAAAGCTGGAATATGCTCATTTTCCTACTTATTCATCCAGGTTCTCACTGGTGTTTACCAACGCAGGTATCCAAACAGTTTAACAACCTGCATCACTTAGAAGAATGGAAATTGCTTCCACCTCTTCCCCGTGCATCCAGTCATTTTCAATCGGAAATATCCTCTTTTTACCATTTGTGTTTTACTGTTGCATCTTGCTGAGTGTTGGGCTGTTATGAAAACTGCATGAAGACAACTAGCTCGACAAGCTGGCATCAGCTGCTGAGTTAAGGAAAATGCAGACAGCAGAGTTCCCAGTGCTGTACTGGCATTTTGTCTGATCTTAGATTCAACTGAAAATCTTGCGCTTTGGTCTTAAAGCTTTTGCAAGGTATTTCAAAGGCCATCCCTCAGCAATCTGCTGTAACAGCTGTTATAAACACTGCGAAGGACCTTTGTAAAACAACTACTACAAGAGATGAAGAGGCAAAGTCTAATTATGCTTAAAGTCTATTGCAGGATTTTTAACTCAGGATTTCTTCACAACTTAATGTTTTGTTCAAGTTATTTCTCATTGAAGACATTCAGATTATCCTAACTGAGAAATAACCCAAAATATAGGGAAGGCTGTCATATGCTGACCTGTGCTTTCTAATAACTTAGGTGAAATTAAAATACTAGGAATATTTAAAGATATTAGATTCCTACAAAGGTAGATGTAAAAAGTACCTAATTTAATTCTAAGAAAATTACCATGGTTGGTTACATTTCTCCATTCTAAATTTTAGAGGTAGTATTAGAACCAGTTCTTTCTCTAAAGTGGAAAGTAATACTCTTTGGTCTGTTCTGATCCATGGGAACTAATATTACTGCTCATTGCACATAAGGAGGAAGGACTTCACATCTGTATTCTGCACATAAGAGCTTAAGATTCAGCTTGACTTTTGGGACCTTTGTGAAGATATTTTCCATGCTCATATTTTGAAAATATGTGTATTTCTTGATTTCCTCACACATCAGTATGCCTACCTCTGTCCCCCTGAGAGCTGTGCTCTGAGACTAAGTTCCTTCTGATACAGAAGGGATAAAGAAGAAGCAAACAAGACAATCTCACAAATACATAATGAGATGGCATATGAAAGTGAACAGCCCACATTAGAAAATACAAGAAATGTTCCAGCTATACTCCAAAAAATGAAACACAAAAAATGTGGCAAATGTCACACGTGCTACATGTTGTTCCCAGTTCCATAATACAGTTGAGGAAGTTCACGTTATCTCGGTGGCAGCAGTATATTGTTGCAGCTTTGCTCCTCTTTGATACAGAGGAGCCGGAGTCCTTGCTAGTCACTGAGCTAACTGGGGTTCAGGGCTGATTGGCGTTGCCACAGTGGCTCAAACCATTGGCATATGTCAGCAAATCTGATCTTTCATGTCTCTGATGTCAGAATTAATCTGGTGTAATGTCACTTATATGAAGTTGTACCCATGCATCTGAAATCAGAAGCCATTTGTTTGGATAATGATTCGTTTTCATTGGTATTGACTGCACAGAGCTATTTGTACAGCTTCTGCTTTTTTTAGGGGAATAATAAATACTAACAGTAAGCTGTATAGTTTAACGTACACATCTCTTACAGATACTAAAATACTGCTAATTCAAAACCTACAGCGTTTAGATTTTAAAAGGTTAAATGCATTTCACGTAAACAGGTTATGTGTTCAGAAGTGAAACTCGCTTCCAAATTAGAGCTTGGGTGTTGTCTACAGCCCCCGTAGCTGCACACCTTGCTGCCTGCACTTGCTCTGGGGCTCTCTTCTTGCCTGTCCTTCCATCCCATCTCATCACCCTCCTGTCGCAGGTCACTAGGCCAGGACAACTGCTCTGTCTTCCACCCTTGCTGTGTGGAAGCCCCAGCTTTAATTTGCACTTTGTGTGTGCCACCTGTGCGATGCCAGGAAGACTTTTTCTCTCTGAACAGCTGGTGGTGGAGAGCAGAGTTCCACTTAATGTGAGATCAGGCATTCGTTTGGTGCCTTTCACTATGTTGTGTCAGAAATACTTTGAATGAAGCAGGACCCTAGGAATAGGATATTTCCTCGGGCCTTCTGGTTAGCTGGGTTTGCTAAACACTAGAGGGAGAGGGGTGTGCTACAAGCAGAAATATGAGCTGTACAAGGTCTGGCAGTTGGAATGGAAGAACATTTATTTTGCTGTGGTGGATGATTGGTATCTCAGATTCAGATCTGCTTTTAGGTTGTGTTAGGAATTATCTTTGCATTCCATGTTTCACCCACATTATGAAATCTTACATTGCTCTCTGTCTTTCCCTTAAATCATTATGCGTGCTGGTCTTTCTCTTGCTAGTATGATTTTCTTTAATTATAACATTAAAACTTGATTTTTATATGATATTATTCATTATTTAATGCTATTGCATAATAATGAGATAAGAAACATGGCCAGAGAGACTGGAATGCTGAGCTCTAACAGGTACTTATATAATAAGCCTAGGCCTGGGGAGGATGGTGGAGTACTTAAGAGCTTAAATTGTGTAGCCTAAAGTCATCTGTCAGGGTCCTCGTCCCCACCAGATCTGAGGGACTGCATTGGAGTTATCTGTGAAATTCTCATTCCTTATGGCAGGGAAATAGATTCCTGTTGCTATTCCTACCAGAACCCAAACACCTACAGAACACAGTGGAAATTTCCTTTCTTTGAGAACTGGGCCAGAAAAATTCTTATACTCTGACACAGTGCAAGAAGTGAGGTTTGACACAGAAAACGTACTCAAGTTAGAAATGGAAATGAAGGTACTTAGCCATGAAACAGTCTCTGGAGCTATAACAAATCCAGAAATAGATGCCTTTATTTTTATATCACTAAGTAACTCATGTTCTTCTTGATAATTGTCGAGGATTGCTATAACTCCTGGTTCCTCTGACAGAAAAAAGTTGAAGACCAGATGGGACTGCTGGATGCCATCCTCCAAATCACACAGTATAATTCAGCAATAGGAGCCTAGTAATGATAGCCCATAAATAGGTGGTTTGTGTCAACTGGAAAACAGTGATTTCACAATACATATTTTGCTGCATAACACTTAAAAATTAACCTGTGTGCACTCTAAAATTTGTGTTTTGTTTGGGGTTTTTTTTTTAATATGGAAGTGGGTGAAGGTAATGTGAAAAGCTGGCAGGACAGATCACTGAATTGCGTATAGCTGCATTTAATAAGAGTGAATAAGAGAGACTTTGAATCACTGTTTGATTACTGTGTCCTGTCTATTCCCTGAGTGTGGAATATAGCAGGATGAGTCCTGCCCCAAATCTTGGTGGCTCTAAGGATCCGAAGGGGACTCTTTCACTGTCCAGCAGTTTATATTTCAACTTTTCATTCTGGCTTGGCCTGGAATTCTCCCCAAAATGTACAGGATTTCTTTTTATCACGCAGGCCTTTCCCCTCACCTCAAGAAGATCCTCGCTTGTTTCCCACTTGAAGAATCTAAATAGAAGCACAAATGAAGTGCAGCTAGACATCCATGACAATAACGTCTTGTGCAAACACTGCTATTTGTGTGTTAACTAGAAAAGTCGAGAATTTATTTAATGACTAATTATTTCATGAATAATTGCTTAAATTTATCTTGTTTTTGATATAAAGGAGTTTCAGAATGAGGGAATTTGGATTTCATGTAAGGGAATGAATGAAAGAACATCAGAAATGCAGCTTGACGTTCAGGTCAACCAAATCCCTTTTTGTTATTGAAGTGTTGAAACTACCTTGTATTGGCCAGGAGAAGGAGCCCAGCGAGTAGAGCCACAAGTAACCTGTCTCTCAACATCATACAGAGGACTACAGAGTTAAAAATTCTATTTTCTGTCTGCTTCAGCATATTTACAGCATGAAAGAGGTAGAAAAATATTTATTTTTGATGTTCTATAGGAATTTGTGTTAGTGAGCTGATTAGAAAGGATAATTTTCGTATTTCAGATTTTCTAATTATAGAGACCTGAGACAATGGTTAATAAAAAGGCAATCTGTTTTAATGCTGCAGAGGCTTTACAAGAGAAGGGCGCTCTCTACTTGGATTTGTAGGCCTTCCCCGGCACAATCATTTTTCATTGTTTTGATCAAATCACCACTTTACAGGGTACACATATGTCATGATTTTCTAACTGGAAATATGTCAGACAGGACTAAAGGATCTGTGACTGGTGTGTTCATAAAGGTCATATTGTTCTCATTAGAGAGGAGATAACTGTGTTCAAAACTCCTCATTATTTTACTGGAAAGGTTTGGTTGTTTCAGGTGCTTCTGGAGCAGTCCTTCTTGCAATTAATGGGTATAAGTATGCTTCTTGGTAGGAATGCTGCCTTCTCCCCCGCCCCTACCACCCCAATCTGAAGTGCAATCAATTAACTTTTAATTTGGGAGTGCTCTCAGATTGCAAATTTTGCTGTGTATGTTTGCTGAATCAGTACTAGCACAACTTATCCAAACCAATATGGAACATGCTAGATACACTGGTAAAGCATTTAAAAGCTTTTTAATATTTCTATTTGTTTACTTATAAAAGTTGGGGGTTTTACATGAAATAGTAGTGTGAGATTTCTCATGCTCATAATATACACTCACAAATTGTTAGTAGACTTATAACTTCCACAGAAATAAAACAAAAAGTGACCAGAACCTGCACTGCAAATTAAAAAAAAAAAAAAAAGCCTTGCTTTAAAGTTTCCTGCCTTTGAGCCTATGAGATGTATTGCCTTTGTTGTGTTCAGATACAGCCATAGGGGAAGATTTTTGTTATAATATCAACAGCCTGAATAGATTATCGTTATAGGTTAAGCCTTGTTAGTTAGACAAGTGAAAAATGAGTGGAAGTGATGGCGGAAATTAAAGTGCTGTTAAATCCTCCAAATGATGCAGCATATTTAACATTAACTCCTTGAGGAAATAATCTATTTATGCTTCATGTGAACATTTATTTAAAAGGAATTAGTATCCTTGTGCCTTACAGCTGTCTTAACACACCTCATACTAGGTGTGTTAAGGGGACCAGAAGTGTGTCACACAAATATTTCTGTAAGAGTAGGTTGTTAAATCTGTCAGCATCCAGGTACGTTTCTGTGTGCAGAGAACAATAGAATAACTGCAAACTAGATGGATTTATTCTTTTAGCTTCCTTTCAGACAATTACTATTTAAAGGAATGTGATTTCTTTGGAGGCAGAATAAAAAAAAAACATTGGATGTTAATATAGGGAATTGAAAACAAGAAGGTGTGAAGGTCCCCAGGTACAGTGTCACATTATGCTTAAAATAGCTATTGAAAACGTGTAGCTCTGTTTCCCTTCAGGTCTGGTGGTTGGGTGATCACCAGCACAAGGAAGGAAATGGGAAGCTGCAGATGGCAATACGTGTATGGAAGGATGTAGGGATGGAAATGGACAGCTATTTCGGCAATTGGCTTGCAACATGAAACTATGCCTTCACTGGAGGCAGTCCTGAAGGCAATGAAGCTGTAGGATTTCCGATTCTTTCACTCTGAATTCAAATAAAGTAGAAAAAATGGTTGGAGAAAGAGAGATGGAGAAAATACAAGGACACTGATTTTTTATTTTTTTTTGAAGAATCCATGTGCAGAGCAGTAGTGGAAAAGGTTTCTAGAAAATAAGACTTGAGTGGAAGAAGTGATAATCAGTCTGTAGCTCCTGTATTTGCTCACCCTAGATGTCTGAGACCTTTCCAGTCACATAATACATCTGCAGTTGCCCACTTTTTACATCTAGAGTACAAGCATGTTTGGCCTTTAGGTCTAAACCCAAAGAATTCTCAAGAGTATTGAGGAAGCCGAGGTGAAGAAATGTGTATAGTTGTGGTTTTCTTTCGTGCATTTGCGTGCCTTTTTTTACCGAATAAGAGATCAGCTCTAAACTTTAAAAAAGTCAATTGCCATTGTTTTGTGTCTCAAAAATGTGACTGTAAAGAATGCCTCTCAAGTGTACACTGGTAAGCGTAAGCCTGGGGAATGGGAGAGCCTGTAGGCTCCTCGAGCGAGTAGCCTATGAGTCCTCTTGCTGTGAAAGTGTAACTGGTAAAAAGCCCATGCCAAAAAGATGTTGGAGAGGCTAAGGAAAGAATCAATACTGTAGTCAATCCAATCCAAGTAAACCTAACAGTTAAGAATTCAACTTGTAATACTCAGAACATCAGTATTTTTCAGGGTCATCAGGAGGAAGCTTAATCAGACCTGTGACATTGTCCCATACCTTATCAGACCTTTGGCTTGCTGGGCAAACTGGCATATGATGGGGGGAGGGCAGAGCCCACCTTAGCTCTCTGTCTGTCTGAGAGTTTTTCATTGCTACTCACCTGACTGTGGCAACAATAAGATACTGCTTTGTCAATCTCCCCTCTTTTTGGGGTAAATTCAGGTAGAAATACAGGGAGAAGGATATACCAGGTACAAAGAAAGGAATATCTTTGCAGTTTTAGTGATTTGTCTTGCATATCTGTGCAAGGACATAAAATACTGTCACTAGATTACTGAGAGAGGATTTTATCACCCTGTTTTGCAGATCCGAAGTACTCAAAAGTTCAGATACTCAAAGCAAATTTATGACATGTTTTTGGCTATGTGTCAGTGACTGTTGTCTCTGCCCATCTTTGACTTAAGTCATACTATACAGCAAACACAAATCATGTCACTCTTGAAATTTTGAGGCAGAGATTATATTTGGATAGATGGGGAGAACTAGACAGTGCTGAGTTGATGTGGTATTGAAAGGTGCATCAAGGAGACAAGGGAGATACTTATGCCTGAATGGACTTGGAACGAAAATCAAAAAAGAGAACATGTTTTTGAGTGGGAATGGTTATTCTGCATGGCTATGACAGGGGCTTTAGGCAGTTGTGGCTCTACTGTGGTGAACAGGTCTTATGTTACTTCTCTAGTTCATGCACACTGGTTCCTCAATAGAATTTCTTTGGCCTTCATGGACCCCATTGCACTGTTTCGAGGCTAAAGAATTGGGGAAATATGCGTCTTTTCCTATCATAACATCGCTTTATTCTGCTCTTTGCTTCATTATGGTGTATATCACCACCTCTGGCCTAAGTATTTTGATGTCTGTCTGGCAGTGAGTAAATTCTATTCCTACAAGAGAATATTCTTTATTTTCGTGATACAGTAATTGAAAGTTAAGTTTTCCTTTGAAATGAAAGTATGTTTTGGTCTTCTACAGATGATGTTATATGTGTGTTTCTTTCTACACTCATCAAGCATTAGGGAAGAGGAGGAGGAGATCCGTGATCTTCCTGGATTTGTATAATGTTTCACAACATCTATTTAAGGACAAAAGAGAAAAACAAAAAAAATTTCTTATTGCTGTCAAAGGCTATTTCTTATCTTCTGAGTGCAATGTTAGGTGTTATATATGCATAAATTATAGTCATGTAAGTAACTGAGGAAAGGCATTCTGAATAACTTTGCAGAAAGCATGTTATTTTTTGTTTTGTTAGGGCAATTCTGATGCTTGCTTTTAAAAATATGTGCTGAAAAACTGAAGAAAATATACATAGAAAGGAAACCTGGCCTTATTAAGGTATCTCTGATTACTTTTACTACAAGTGGGAATACAGATGAATTTAACATATCATTAGGATTAACTCATTCGCTTGGGTCCACATTGTGTCTTCCAATCTTTTCTCAAATGGTTTTGGGCCAGGATACTACCATTATCAATACACATTGTCTTTGAATTGGTTGTTGGTTCAGTTTTACACTTTAAGTGTATTAAAGGCCAGTTAATAATGAATAGGCTTAAATCAAGAAGTAATTCTAGTCTTCCCATCTTTCAAAAATATCTCTTCCTCCTCACTTAACTGTCTGTATGCTTAATGCTTCAAGCTGACAATGACAGGAATAGAAACTCAAACTCTGCCATTATATGGTTCTAACCCCGACTTAAATGGTACTGCTGAGTTAGGCTCTTTTGAAAGAGTTAGGGTAGTGTTCTTTTGAATGCCAAATCAATACCAATGACCTGTTGAGTTCTTGAGCTCAGACAGGCAATGACAAAATCTGTTTTATTCTTGGTGACTTGTTCTTAATCTGTAGTTCATAAAGAAGCTGTGGCCTGAGTTTGTAGAATTTTTCCCGGATAGAAACTACTCATTATATGTTTTATAGTGGTTAGACTTTCCTATGTAGCTCTGGATGTTATAGTGCCTACAGAAAGTGGTTGCATTTTAAGTTTAGCAGAGGAAGAGGTGGTGGATGTTCCTTTCAAGTCACTTTAACACCGAGTGCTTCCTACAGCAAAGTCGTATTTCCATTGTGAAGAAAACTGCTATGTCTAGCTATGTGTAGTGTCAGTTAAGTATGCTGGAAGAAAGGTAAAAAAAAATTTACTGAAGAAAAAAAATGTAATGATATTCAAAACCTCAAAATTCAAGTGGGACCCCGTTGTTCATTAGAAAACAACGTGAACAATAAAACTTTACTGCAGTATATATGATTGTATAAAAATAAATCGTAAAAAGCCTATTTGAGTGATCTTACAACTATTTTCATGGTCTTTCTACAGAATGTCTGCAGGCAAATCTTTGTGAGGGTGAATAGAAACTGTAGGATGATTTTTGTAAAGCGCGAAAGTCTATTCATCATACAGTTACTCCAGCTTTATGCTACTGTAGTATGACTGTTTTCAAAGTATGGGAAGCTTCATATACTGTTTTGTACTAAGGGATGGTCCCAGTCCTTTTGCATCTCAGTAAGAAAGGCATGTCCATTCATGGATGGTTAACTAATTCCCTGTGTAAACAATAAAAATAGTAGGAAAGATGATAGCAATTGTACATCCCTTCTGATACTAGAAACCCCTGGTGTTTGCAGCATTGGATGAGACCTTTCATGTTGATCATGGCACACTGCACGGATCCCATCTGTGATGAGGTTCACCAGTCTCACTGTTCTTCACATCTTTAGACAATTCTTCCAAATGAACAAAGCCATCAGTCTTTTACCTTTACAGTACTGAACTTTCCGGTATATCAAAGTTCAATGAGAGCGTTATGCTCTCACACATCTCCATAGGAACAAGTTCTTACAAGCAGTACACGCAGGTGGTATTGTTAAAGGCAGTGCATACTAATGTCGCGGTATGTGCTTGGGTTATGTAGCAGTCACTCATGCTAATGTAGAAGTCTCTCTAATCAAGGACGGTGGTTACATCTCTGCCTAGATTCTGCCTGAAATCACTAATTCCTTGTTACAGCGTCTTCTGCCCACTACATACACTGATATTACAATGTGGAGAATAACAAACATGATACATTCTTAAAAGTAAAAATTATCTTAGCAGTGCATAAAAGCATGCATTTGACTTCAGTGATATGGGAAGACTCTAGGTTTTGAATGAAAGAGTAATCAAGGTTTCAGAGGTAAATGGAATAACATGCAATATAGTTTCATCAAGTGCAGGTTTTAGCAAACTAATTTGATATCTTGGTAAGATAGCTGACTTCTTAAACAAGGGTAATGCAATGAACCTAATCTGTCTAAATTTAAGCAAAGTATTTGGTATAGTTCCCCAAGGGAAATTATTATTGAAGAATGAGAAAATGGGGATTAATTGAAAAACTGTGAGGTGGATAAAAAGCTTGCTGAAGTAGAAGCTTCAGTGAATTATATTGAAGGATAAGTTACCAGACTGGAGAGAGGTTACTAGTACTGTTTCTCAAGGTTTGGTCTGGAGAGCAATCCTGTCTAATATTTCAATTAGTGACCTTGGTGCAAGAGTGAGGTGGGTGCAATTAAAAAATTTGTGGCTGACACAAAGTCAAAAAGTATTACCAATTTTGGAGGAGGATTGGGTCTTAATTTAGGAAGGATTAGATGGATTTAAGAGAATAATTCTTTCTGAATTATGATCCAGTCTTCTTCCAATACTTCCTCATTTTGTCATCCACAAATTTTATATGACCTTGTAGACTTGACTAATAAAAATGGAATGAAGTTTAATTGTACAAAGTCAAACATATAGAGACTAATTACAATAACTTCTGCTGTGAGATGGAACCTTATTTGAAGTTGGCTATTTCATAGGTTGCGATATGCTGGAGATGGATGATGAGAGTATATGTCTGGTTACTTGTACCGTGCTAGGGGTCTAGAGTTGATGAACCGAACTTCCATCTAATCCTATACATCAACATACGTGAGAGACTATCAAGAAAAAAATGATTAAAAAGTCTGTTCAATGATGGACAAGAGTTACAAAAATGAAAACTCCATCTACTTTTTCTTTAGCAGGACTGTAACTGGAGATGTTAGTTCAAAGAGTACCTTATTCTGAATATTCTAATTGGGAAGCACAAATAAGCTGCAGCTCAATTATGCTGTTAACTCAGACTCATGATGACTGTAACATCATAAATCATTTCAACTTTCCTTTCTATGGCTGACAGTGTCAGAGTCTTTTATGATGTATGTATCCATTTTTTTGCACTTAAGAGCCAGTTGGTGATTACTCTTGCAATTATGAGGTTACCAGAAGATTTTGTAGGAAATAAAAGTTAATTTTTTTATTATTTTTTTTTAAAGAGGAAGATCCATGTCAACAGTGGTTTGTCATAGTTGCTGGCTTCAATAGGTGAGCTGTCTTTATGTTTTCATTCACGGTGAATCAGTTACAAATTGTTTCTCAGGTCCTAACACTCATAATACTGCTTGGAATAGTTTAAAAAATGCTATTGCTATGATGATTTTTGGCCTGTCTGCTGTGTTTTCATAGATGTCTAAAAGCCCGTTATTTATATCTTACTAAAAATTTTCTGCTGATGTTTATTGTTCAGTATTTGATATTGTGACGTTTTTGTTCTTACAGTAAGGCCACAGGCAGACGTTGACCAGCTTGTGTTCTAGAAGGGGTTGAGCCTAGAAAAGGTCAAATTGCAATGAAGTCTGCTGGTAAATGGTCTGCCTAACAAACACCAGCATGTACTATTGAATTATTTTGACAATATACAGTATATAGCTAGGAAGCCATTGTCTATATAATCCTCACAAAATTCTCACTGAATTCTGAGTTTACTGTTAAACATTACAAATAAATGCTCAGGAGCCCTGATAAAGATAGGAAGTCAGACACTGAGGAATTAGAAAATGCCACAACTAAGTGAAATCTGAGTGTATGTAAACTAAGGTATTTCTAAAAGTAAGAATTTGATCAAGTATACACAGTTTACCATGGGAACAGGCTCAGACTTGGTACTAGAAATTCTGCCTTGCTGAATTTCATTCCGTGCTCCCAATAATGGCACTGTGCAGGATCCTCCAAAAGAATTCTTATGAGCAAATAAAAATACTGAAAATTTTCCAGAACATGTGCATAGAAATGGCAAGACCATGTTTTATTTGACCTTCAAAGGAAATCCTCCCAAAACCCAAAGAAAATTTCAGATACAGAAAACTTCTATCTTGATTCTTAACCTTTTAGAAAACACTGGAAATAGGAATATGATAATGAAAAGGACTAAGTAATCTCTGACAAAGTTATCTCAAACATCTATAATGGTGTAATACAGGCCATTACTACTGCTGTAATCGTTGTATTGGGCACTACTATAAATGCTAACTGGTTATATAAAGATTTTTATAAGGTTCTAAATTAGACCATTATCTGAATGTGCATGTTGAGGAGTAGGTATTCGATAGGGTATATTGCATTTCTACATCATAAATTTTTATCCATCACATCGTCATACATTATATTAACAAATGTAAGATTTCTCAAAGCTTTCTGAGATATTTAGTCAGGTTATAGTCTGGTAAATCATTCACACAAGCTATTCCACTGACCTGAACAGAGCTATTCCAATGAGAAACTGCTCATCAGGGTCAATAATGTGATCACAGTATGGCTCATAAATTACAAGGATTTTGATATTGCTAGGGTAGTTAATTAAGATTAGAAATGCAAATTTTAATAGCGAGTGTAACTGGAATTATGCAGTCGTGAAGTACATTTTGGATTTGTGTTTAATCTCTTTCATCAGAAGAACATAGAAAGCAGGGGTTTGTATTGATACCTTCTGGAAATTATTACAGTGTATTGGCGGCTTTGAACAATTGTGCTAGACAACAGCCAAGGAATTTCTGAGATGTTGAGAAGCTGAAATGTAGCTCTTAAGTAACGGGACAAAATGCACTCTAACCTATCCAGGGATATTCCAGTCAGCAGGGGAACTGATTTCTGAAGGTAAGGCTGCCTCAGAGAAAAGTTGGCACTAGAAACAAGCACCCTCCGGCGTTGTTAGTTCCCTCTCCTTGCTGGAGACACTGAGAGTCTCAGGTGCACTAACTGTCAAACTCTCTTTGTGCAAGTGACAAAACATTTTTTTTATTTTTTTTTTTATCTACTCTGAAGAGACAGAAGCAGGAGTACCAAAACATCTCAGCCTATTTTGTGCCCGGCAAGGGAAACCTGTGGGCCTTTTCACCTGTCTTAAAGTACTGAACTTGTTTAGAGCACAGGACTTAAAATTTTAAGTGGCATAACATTCATACCCGAGAGAAATCAATTAGATTTTAATCTCCAGTTGTGTTTCGCACATTAAAAGCACTTACAGTTTGGGACTGAAAGATCTATTACTGTATTTTTGTTTTTTAACCTGTAATTCTGTATTCCTTTGTTTCTATTTCTATACTCTGCTTCTCTATGTCTCTAGAATATAAAAATGCTGTGTTATTGGACTGATAGATCAAAATATGGTAATAGGAATATATAATAATTCATTTTCTCTGATTCTTATTATTTAATTCCTTCTGGATCATAAATAATAGCAATACAGAAACTTTATTAGAGTTTGGGGCTAAAATGAATCCAACCTACTTATCTTCTGCATGTGGCTAATACAATCTAATATACTATTAAGGTGAAAAAGGTATTCCATAGGAATGAGGCTCTGTATTTAGAATGTGACTATAGGTGCATGATCTACCGAGGTAGCTCTCTGCTTTTTGAGACAATTGCAGATATTGCCAAATTAAAATATTGGCATTAACAATTTGTGCTATTAACAATTTTCCTCCAGTAAATACCTCCTACCTTGTACTCTTCAGTCAGTGACCATGTATCCTGGTTTGAGGTAAAACAGAACCAATTTTCTTTTCCATAATTTTACTTTTCAGCTAAGCCTCTTCTAACTAACAGAACTCTCTGAAATTAACAGTGTAATTTTAAGACAGTAGTCCACTTTCAGAGTGATAAAACCTGATGTTTATAATTAATACTAAGGGATGATATGCAGAGAGGCTCTTGCTTTACTTTTTGCTGTAACAGCCAAGGCCAGCTAACTTTGTTATATGCCCCATTGGAGGGTCAGAAGTGGAAAAGCGTAGAGGGGTCACACCTCTGGGGAGAAGCGGGCAGGACAGGTGACCCAAACCTGACCAACAGGGTATTCCATCCCATCTGCATCACGCTCTGTATAAAAGCTGAGGGATCAAAGGGTCAGCTCTCTTTCTTCAGTGGCCTGTGTCTGAGGAGAACTCTCTCTGTTCCTCTGCCTTTGATTCTGATCAGAGCATTCCTGAATCCAGATCTGGAATTGGGAGCTCAATATGGTTTTGTATACATTGTATATATTTTGTTATTTTATTTTTATTATTTTGTTAATATTTTCATTAAAGTAGTTTAGTGGGTTTTTTAAACTCATGAGTCTCTTTTCGCTCTTGTCCTTCACTCCCTGAAGGGAGTTGCTCCCCTTTCTCTGAAGGGGAGAGGAGTAAAAGAGAGTGTCTGTCGTTCTTGTGCCTGGCCCAGCTCAAACCCCAACAGCCTGAATGTTACCTAGAACTCAGGGTATTCTTGGTGATGAATTCCTCCAGTCTTTGAGTTTATCTACCATACAGCCATCCTTGCAGGTTTTCTGCATACAGTACTACCTCTCTCAAGTTCAAGAGGTTTGAAAGAAGGCAGAGTTTGAGGAGTCTTCAGTCCCAAGGACTTCTCATATTTAAGTATTCCCAAAGCTGTAGTGTATTAGAATAAGCAGTAATGGGTGTTGGAGAGGAATCTTTGTTTCAGTTCTGACTATGAAAGTACAATATTTCCTTTGGCGTAATTAAATTTAACCTCCTTACTGAGTATTTCAGACCTAAGTATCAGCAATGAAATGATTAACTATTTTTTTTACCTATGTAAGAAGCAAAACATCTAAATGTGCCTTTCTGGAAAGATGATTAGTAGCTGTGGCCATTGTTTCAAACTGTACAAGCGGTAGTCACCACACTTTACGTAGCTGGACTTAAAGCCAAAGTGAAAATTCTGAAAGAAAAACTTGAAGGATTTAATTTATTTCCATGTCATTCTTCTGCACCAGGAGGTGATGGTTTGTTATGATCCCAATAAAAAAGGCAGTTGGACTCTGTAAAGTATCGCTTAGAATGCTATATACGGAAAAAGAGAGTAGTATATAAAGTCTTACATCCCTTCAGATACTGGGAACTTCAAATTGTGTGAGACCAGATGGGCTTCCAACCAGGGTGATCCCATCTGTGGAAAATTTGCCCGTAAATTTGTTCTTTTGAGATCTTACAGGATTTTCTTAAAATATAACAATTCTATTTATTATTTCAACTGTAAAACAAAAAGTATGTTCACATGAGAACTTGTTGTGGCACTTTTATCTGAAGGCAAGGGCATGTAGGTGGTGTAATCACTGGTGCTGAGTGGGAGCTGCCTGCAGCCTCTGTTACAATTAGCTGGCTAAGTTTATTCTGCAGCCGAGGTGTATGTGCAGCACAACACAAACCTGAAGGTCAAGCTCTACATGCAGCACAGCACATGTGCCTCCTTGGGTTAAACTATTAAGTGAATCACTAACTCTTTGATTTACAATGGCCTTCTGGTTAGCATCACTCCAGTGATGAATTTTGATTTTCACAGATCCTATCTCTCTACCCAGAGGGACCAGTCCAGTGCCTTCAGACTTAAAAATATAAGAGCCTTTTATTGAAATTAGGATTAGGTATCTGCTGTCATATTGGACAATGCCTTTTTCAAATTTATTTCAAGTGGAACGTATAGTATTGGGCATTGTTTAAGTGTCCTCTAAATATTGGAATATTTAAATATTGCTGTTTTTTGAATATTTATATACCTTCCCCTTTTTAGAAGGGCAGATATAGCCAAGGTTACTAGTCCCTTTAGGAGTAGAACAGAGTGTGAATCTCTTTGTTTATATATTAATGTATTTTATGGAAAAATACTGATTGAGCTGATAAACTTAGTGCTGCCAATGTAATTTGTACCTTGGCCATTCTAGATTTGCCTTGACGAAACAGTGCTTATGTTACTCTCTTACCATGCAGTGGGCTCGTTGTATCACTGTATACAGTACTCTGAAGAGATGATAACGCCCATCCTAATAGGTACTCACAACACTTGTACTTGATGGAACTGCTGTGGGAGGTGAGAGGAGCATCACCTCGACTGACCACAGCTGAAGTAGGATGAGCGTCCGTATTTGGCTGATGTGTTTGTAGGAGTTTCATTCCCATAGCATCTAACAACAGTAACAAGTTTTATAGATTTGTCCCCAGGACAGTCTTGTGAGCTGCCTAAATTTAATTAGGCTTCATAACTGGGGTTAATGAAGTCAATTAATAATTTATGTGTTAAAGTAGAGGAGAAACAGCCAATCTAATTACCAGAGCCAAGTAATGGTGCAGTAGAAAGGGGCACCAAAAGGAAGTATTCTTTCCCTAGATTTTGGCAGCTGCTGCTGTTGTATAAGACAGGAATAGGATTGGTGGACTGTAACATTTTTAATGTGTTAAAGTTAATAATACAGTTTTGCCTGGTTATATATTGATTGTTTTAAGCCAGTTGAGCTATTTATTTTAAATGGACCATTTTGGAGTGTGTTTAGGGCTTCACCTATGAACAAAGTGTATTTATGTTTTCAAGTTACTTTATATAGTATATGTCTCACAAATAATAAAGCTTGTAGTCCTTTTTCTGAAACTTTGTACTGGGGATGATGCCTATTACCTATGAACTATTAAAATGATACATATGGTTGGCAACTTCGAAACAATATATAAAATTAATTTCTCTGACACTTTGCCCCCTAGTTATTAATCCAAAAATATAGCTTTATGCTCACTAACTTTGATCCACCAAAATCTTTTTGTAAAAACACTGGGGAAAAATGTGCTGTTTCAACCAGTGAAAGAAAAAGATGTTTCCCTTGAACAATATAAAAAAAAAAAAATCTAATTTATCAGTATATAACTACATGAGCACATGTGCTTGCAAACTGGATTTAGATAAGGTTGTTCCCATTGTTACTGTCATAGCTTCTTTCAGTTAGCATATTTTTCAGGAGGGAATGAGAAGGCACTCTGGGGCTTTAATGGATACATGAACAGCTTTGTACTTTTGGAAACAGCAGTTCATAATTGGATGGTTTCACACATAGAATTGCTTTGGTGTAATCTGAAATGCCTAGGTGACATTTGTGTTCATCACATAGATATTGACATGGTTGTCAGTTTTTGACTGGGGTACCAGAGAAACTAGATTTCCCCTACAAAGTATAAGCCACGGGTAGTGACGTTTCCATATCTATGCACTGTGTTTTGCTCAAGTTCAGTGTTATTGGTCTCAATTTTCTGAGAGCAAAAGTCCTAACGTTAAAAAGGGAATTAGTTCTTGTCACTAGAAATGGAAAAAATTTACTGAGTTTCATTTCATAAAGGTATAGCTCAATATAGGCATAAAATTGCACAAGTATTTGGCCTGTAAGAATTTTATGGTTTACAATTACATATACTAACAATTGGTGGGAGACGTTGTCCTACAAAAATCCTACCAAATCAGCTGTCCACCATGGATGTAGCAGGAAAACAAGGAATGAAGAGATCTGGGTTCTAGTTCTGTGTCTTCTATAGACTCAGTATGGTATTGGGCAGTCACCTCACTTTCACTGTCATCTGTAAAATGGGAAAGATTATATGCCTTTGTAAAGGACTTTAAGATATATGTGCTTTCAAAGTACAAGATTTTTACTAACAAATTAAAGGGCATTAGCATTGTGGTCTAAGTTTTATTTCCCTATTGAATAAAATAAAATGACATCTCAATGCATGAATAAGGAATTCCTCAGCAAGTTAAGAACATACATTTTAAGGCTGTTTATTCATTTGCATCGCGCAGTAAATGTTAGATTTTGTCTAGAAGCTTGAAGGCTCTTGCAGTTCTGTGAAGAGTATCACAGGTAGCAGGCAGCACCCAGTTAGTTTGCTTTTATCTCATCACAGAAGAGCTGCAGTAAAATATAAAAAGACATTGTTTCCATGGCTATTAAATGTCTGACTTTCTGAATGTGCCTGGCAATCCAGGTGTTAACTGTGACGAGTACTTTTGTAATATGGACAACACCTGTCTGTTTTGACTGCACTTTGCAAAAAGTCCAATCGCATTGACCATCAATTAAACGGGATTGAACAGCTATCAGTTCCTACCACCCAGACCTCCTTTGAATTGGTAACCAATATTATATTATTGAAATACATGGCACTGGCCACTCCTCCCATGCATCATGCTTTTTCTTTACCTGCTGCTAAGGTGACCGAATATTGTATTCTGGCAATTTTTTTGAAGCTATGCTTTCAAATACATCAATCGGACTTCTTTTTCTTGTTAAGTATTAAGATGTTATTAGGGCTGTTGTAGAAAAATCCTGGACAGACTGGGAATTTAATTTCATGTATGACACCTCAAAATCCAAATAGTAAAGCTATTGTGCAAAACAGATGTGTTCCATAAAAACTAAACATTTGCAAATATGTCTCTCCCTTAAGAGCTGAAAGCCTTTAACTTCATCTTTTAGCCAGCAAGAACTTGAAAGCTTGCACCATCTAATGGAAAACATCTTTCAGCACTAATAGCATAATAAGAACAAATTGGGCAATGATCACACATAAACCAGGATAGATAGCACCCTGGGAATATGATCTCTAACAG
The DNA here is from genome assembly GCA_013396915.1 of Stercorarius parasiticus. Classification (NCBI taxonomy): domain Eukaryota; kingdom Metazoa; phylum Chordata; class Aves; order Charadriiformes; family Stercorariidae; genus Stercorarius; species Stercorarius parasiticus. The sequence goes on from VWZL01004029.1 coordinate 156,623, forward strand.
ATTGTTAAAGGTGAGGCTGTTTACTGATTTCCAAAGAAATGCTGTTTCAGAAGTGACAGCTGCAGCCTCTGCAGGGGATACTGCTGGCTTCACATTCAAATGCTGGCTTTCTGGTACTTAAAAGAGGATTAGGTAGAACAAGAATAATCCCTTAAATGGGCAAGAATGTGTCTTTTAAATGAAATGCAAGGGTGAGTGCTGTTAGAGTTCAGACATCACTGGATTCCGTTCCTCTCTTTGGTTGCTGTTAGTTAGCTTTTTCCTTTCAAATACAGTAACAAGTATATTTTATTATTTTAAATTATCTTTGGAATATTGTTCCTTGTATTGTTACAGAGATGTTTGCCTGTATTTTCTCTCTCATTTATCAAAATTGTACAGAGCTACAGCCATGGGTATGCCATGTGCATTGCAGTCAGTTTGAAAAGTGTAGTTTTTCCAACAATATTTCACCTCTATTTCAAAAGTGTAGCTAACCTGGCTTAAAAGGAAATTGAAAGAAAGAAAAAAAAAAATCAGTGAACTTGAAGCATTTTTTCCTGACAGATTAAATTTCATTGGTGTTATATTCTAGGTGAGGAGAACCTAAGATGGAGAATTCATAAAACCCTAAGGGATGACCTGCTTCATTTCTAAAGCTACTCAATTTGAAATGATTAAACAACTACCAAAGTGCTATTGGCTGCAACATTAAATCTCCCAGTTTATACTCATAGGCTATTCCTTCTCTTCTCGTCTTGTTTAATAGTTAGCATGAAGCTTTATTGGTCTTTTAAAAAACATGTATTTGAGTTGCTGTGATGGGAATGTGGTATTCCTGCTGCTGAAGTATGCCACGTGTTTGGCTGCATTGATTACATATCAGTCCTTCTCTCTAGTGTCTGTAGATACCTGCCTGGAAACATTTGCCTCCAAAGGGGTGTCAAATCACTTGATAAATCATGAAAAATAGTTTACGTCCACCTAATGGTCTTCACAGCTGAAGTCTGCTTTAGAGAGAAAGGCTGCATTTTTTGTGGAACTAGGGAACACATTGCATGTTCAAGGCAATGGAATGGAGAGAAATCATGGAAGATAGGAAATGGACAGATTGGGGCAAAGCCCACATGTCTGAAGCATCTCAATAAACAATTTAGCTAAGGCACATCTAGAGCTAATACACACTGCAAGAGTAGCTCCCTGTTAGCACTGGTCTGTGTGGTGTGGATTCTTGAATTCAGAGGGCTGGAGCACCTCTCCTATGAGGACAGACTGAGAGAGTTGGGGTTGTTCAGTCTGGAGAAAAGAAGGCTCCAAGGAGACCTTATAGTGGCCTACCAGTATCTTAAGGGGGCCTGCAAGAAAGCTGGTGAGAGGGACTTTTTAGGATGTCAGGTAATGGTAGGACTAGAGGGAATGGATTAAAACTAGAGATGGGAAAATTCAGATTGGATGTTAGGAAGAAGTTCTTCACCATGAGGGTGGTGAGACACTGGCCCAGGTTGCCCAGAGAAGCTGTGGCTGCCCCATCCCTGGAGGTGTTCAAGGCCAGGTTGGATGGGGCTCTGAGCAACCTGACTTAGTGGGAGGTGTCCCTGCCCAGGGCAGGGGTGTTGGAACTAGGTGATCTTTAAGGTCCCTTCCAACCCTAACAATTCTATGAATTACATGATATGGTCACAGCAATATCTGGGCACAGCTTTCCATTTAGGCTGGGGTTCTCACCAAACTTGCCTTGACTATGTGAATACTGAACAGGAGGCTGAGGGTGTCAGTTCAGTACTTTTTTGATTTGAGCTCGGATTTTTCCTCGGCCTAAATTCTAGCTAAGTCCCTCTGAATGGCTGTTCTCATGGCCTGGTTATGAGTCTTCAGAGATGTCTGGCCAATAGGAAATTCAAGCCTCAAAGGTGTAAAAGGAATGTAGGATGAATTATCTGGGTTTCTTCTGTTTGAGTCTGTGCTTCAAAATTAAATGAAGAATGGAAAAGGTGGTTCCTTCACTTTCACGCTTCTTGTTATGATTTGTAAAATAGGACCACCTATTAGGAAAGGGCTTTATTATGCCAGACAGTGAAATTAAATGGGCAAGTTGGTCAGCAGGAGGAACTGAATGTTTCTAACAAAAAGGATAGCTAAGGCAGTACATACGTTGCACTGTATTATACTGTGTCAGTGAGCAGAGCAAATAGTGTACTCGGATCTCTTGAGTTTCAGTTTTCTACAGTAAAAACATGACTTTTCCATCGTATCAGTTCATTTTAGCATGGTAAGGAGCTACATCCTCTTTGAAACATTATAGTGTGTAAACCGAGAATTCGTAACTTTATCATGTGTTGATAAATCTAGTAAAAGGTTATATTTGAAGCTTTCATCTTCATTTGATGACCATGGACGATGTGGAAAGATAGCTACTGTTATTTTATTACAATGCTAACATTTGCATTTCCATTGTTACAACACCTCCTGTCAGTATTTATAGGTTTGAATTTGTGAGGTTTTATAAATTGGACATAAAATAGTCTGTCTTTACTGAAATTTGGCAAAGAAATTCTTCAGCCTTGAATGATTTGAAACTCATGTACATGGAAAAACAACAACAACAAAAAAAAAATCCCCAGAACACCTCACCACTCCAGATTTTCTTTAACTAAAAAAAAATATCAAGCCATATGGAGAAATTTCTGATTCCATTTCCCTGTAGCTTAGCAAGAACAAGGCAAAGTTATTAATAAAGGTCCATTTCTAGTGGCCTTAGGAATTTGTCAGCTGTCTCGGTGATGAATCTCCCAGAAACTGAAATGGTTCCACAAAATCTGAACGTTTTTTGGTGCCAGTTGGTTACAATGACCATCTTCAGGAGAAGAAGAAAATTATTCCTTTAATTCAGAGTCATATCAGTGAATTCTGTAGAGCATTCCCTCATTCACACTTATTGGTTTAAACAAAAATGTAGTTAGATGGGTAGATGTCAGCAGAATATTATTTGTGGTCACATCTCAATAATAAGGCAGCCTACAGATTTTTGAGTACTTGCATGCTAGATATATAATTTATTATGCTAGGTGAATGGCAGTTTCATAGCTTAGCAAACTGGATCCTTGAGCTTGTCTCATTTGCTTCTTTAACAGAAAGGTCAATTTTTTTTTAGCTTTTTCTTTCATCGAAATATCTGTCTTCTGTAAAAGTCATATATGTGGGTTTTTTCAAGTTGGACGTGGTACTTTTTAATTTTCAAAAAAATTGTTTGATAGGCACAGCTCTTTCACTGCCATGTGTACAGATGCATAGTGTATAAAGTGGGCATAAATCTAAGCATCAGGGAGTTTCCCCTGCTAGCTAATTCAGTGCTCTTCATGAACTCTGATCTCCTCCTCTTTTAGTAATTGCTTCTCTTCTAAAGTAGATCTAAATCTTGGCTGTTGGAAAATTCAACACAATCGATATTCTGCTGGCCTTCCTGCCAGCAAGATTTAAGTACAGTTTTCAGTAGGATCTAATCTGTCTTTTAAGTCCAACTATGTACAAATTTTTGCCATGCTGCATCCAGACTGCTTAACTGCACTCCACGTAGCTCTCTGGATATGAGTAAGTCCGGGAGCACTGTAAGGCAGAAAACTGATATCTGTCCCATCCTTTTTCAAGGGCACGCACAATACATCTAATACAGTGTCGGCGAGATGACTATGCTCATTCTGTGTGTGCTATATAAAACTAGCAACATCACTGATGTCAGGCATACAAGGCTGGCAGTTCCTCCTCATGGAGTCTAAATTCTCATGCAGCAAGGGTTGATGTGATATGAAGAATACTCAAATTTGGCCTTAGAATACTGTGGACACACCACACTTAAGCAACAGCATCTTAAAAACATGGATATGTGGCCACGGGTTTTGTAGCAATTTGTACTTTAGCTGGCTTTGTGGTCCACAACCTGACAATTAGTACAGTCATAACCAATGAATTTGTGAAACTGAAAGGAACGTTTTTGTTAATTGAGCCTGTTCTTGAGTCTGAGGAAAAGCTTATACTGAAAAACGGTCAGTCTGGATCTTCCTCTGCATTTCTTGTGAAAATTCTCAGTGTGTCTGCATCTTGATAGATCTGAGAGAGCTGCCTGCTGGCCCATCAGGTGGGGAACATGGAAAAGATTGAGAGAAGGATAGCAAGACATCTCCAATCTTTTAACCCTCCCCAGGTTTTTTTTGTTGCTTTAGCAATCTGCTGCTTAGGCTTCCTGTTTCCAGGAGGGAGAGAAACTGAGAGCATATTGATTATATTGTAGCAGTAACTAGTGTACAGTTCGGGTCAAGGCACTGCTAGCCCAGTAGCAATTTTGGCTAGGCCAGATAATTTGGTTAAGGCGATGCACTATCAAAGGGAACCCTTCTACACTTCATTACGAAAAGCTTATTTGGCTTTGAAAAGAGAAAATTATCAGAAGAAAAGATATAAATTATAATCTGAGAGAAGAGAGGAAGGCTCATTAAGAAAGCTTACTGCTTGGGTGAATCAGAATTTTGGAAAGATTTGGCTGCAGTGCTACCTTGGATTATATTTGTAACTACCTGATGAAAACTGGCTTTGACTGTCAAGAAATCTGAAGTGTGTTTTGGCAGCTTTATAAACTCTAGGCATTTATAATGCAAGGGATAGTAGGAGGACCAAAGAACTACATGGATAGTTAAAAATGAGCTGGTGGAGAACAAATCAGTGAAAAACTTAGTATATGAGAAATAGATAAATTAGTTTTATTCCTACAGCATATAGGATAATAAAAAGCCCGTTGGCCAAAGTTAGGCATCTAAATTTAGTTGAATGTTTGTCAGAATTGAATTCCATACTCTTACATGTTTTTAGTCTAATAGTCTAAACAGTGTGTTTTTAGACTAAGTCACAAGTGTCCAGCACTTCTGAAAATCAATTCTTGTATTTAGAGACTTACAACTGGCTTAAACGTGTCTTCTGAGTTCCTTTGATTTTTAGAACATTGGCCTAAAATTTGTTGAATTTGCATTTCCATTAAAACAGAATGAAGTATTTAGTAGCAATTATTATCTACTGGCTAAGACAAAGGTAATGCTCACTTTCACACATGTTCCTTCTGCTTTTATTTTTAATATTGACTAGAGGTTTGATGCAGATACCTAATTTGAAACAAAGGTAAGCAGTGCCATCTCAAGAAACTGCTTTAGACGTGTAGTGGTTTACGTAAATGGAATCACATCATGGGGTGATGGAAGACAGGGCATTGTATGCTAAGGAAATTACAGCTTTGAAGTAGGGCACTTGAGTGTATTACTGACAACATTCATTTAGTTCTGAACTAGCAAAGGGTGTCAGATCTCCAGTGCCTAGAAGGACAAATATCTCCATTTTGGGACCATCTCCCACCTGCAGTTAGTTTTTGAAGCTAGGTATACACTAGGCGAGCAACAGGAGAGTGTCAAATATTTTTTGGGCATGCAGACTGCAAGCTCTTACCAATAGTCATAAGGACTTAACCTCATTGTCCTGTGATTTAAACTGGAAAAAGAAGGGAACAAGCCCCCCCGCCCCCCCCCCCACCAGCAAGCCTGACTGTTAATTAAACAATAAAAGATACAGAAAACCCTTGAAAAAAACTTTGGCCTGGCAGATGAAATTTAAAGTAGGAACGTGTGTTTTTGCAGAAATTAAATGAAAAAAAATCTGATACTGGTGCCCTAAAAATTAAAAAGACCTCAACTTTCACATGAATATTTCTTAATGGGAAGAGATGGCAATGCACCTGTGTGTGCACACATGTATGTGTAAATATAATTAGATTCACCAAGTTTCATTATATAGTATATGTAATTGTGATAGTGCTGTACACAAAATCTGCAGATTCCATTCTTTGGGACTGTCCTTTTTAATGATGACACGAACTCAAGTCCCAGATTCTCACTCAGTGACTGGAGCGGGTTTCCAAAAGACCTTCATGATGTCTACATGCTAGTTGCAGTATAGTAATGAAAGGCCTCACAACCAGATGAAAATCATAAACCATAATTTATCACTGTAGGTGATCCAGTACCAGGCAGTACCTTGGTGAGGAACTTAAGGCACCTAAGCTAGAAAATTGCACCACTAGTTGAAAATGAGGAATTAGAGTTAATCTTATTTGTCTTAAACAAGCTGTTTAGGGGTTATCCAGGATAAAATTGGACCTTAGCAGGCTGGTAGAAGTCTGAACTTGTAGGTCCTCATTCTCAGCTATGACACAGAGGATAGGTCTTGTAAGTTAGGTATATGCTGACTCTTATTTCTCATTAGCTTGAAGAATTAACTGCTGTCAAGATGGTTCTTCAGCTACCGTTAGCTGCTGTTCTGGTGCTGTTTCTTCTGCTTGTAAAGATTATATGGGTTTTGAGCAAAACTAATTTTCAGTATAACTGTGCTGACGTCACTCAGAGATGCATCTGGCCAGTGACTGAGAAAAAAAAAAAGTGAAATAGTTGAGAAGGGACAGTTACAGTGGCTTAAATCTGTGTTTGCAATTATTTTTTTGGCTTTGTTTTGTGTGTGAACCACTACATAGCAGTAGAGCTTGGTGCGGGGGTTTTTATGTACTGAGGTCAGGTCTGGTTTATTGGGGCACTCATCAAGGTGCAGCTCAGCATAAAATACAGAGGAAATACGTTAGCAGGAAGGACAGCTTTAGATGTGGGTCTGTGAATGCCCCAGGGATCCCATATTGCAGCCTCACAAACTGTAGCCTAAGAATGACTCCTGTGAGGCACAGTAGATATCCCTAAGAACCTGTATAAAGCCAGGTCAAAGGCATGAGTAAAGCATTATATCATATGCAGCCAGTGGCTCCATGCAAAAAAGTATAATAACAGAGTTGCAGTAATTCTTCACTGTATTTCCTTCTTCACTTTGCAGCTTCTAGCATCGTATGGTGTTGTTTAATAATCTTCTGTTATTTCTTCCAGTAATTTATCTAAATTTTTCTTGAATCATGTGAACTGTTGACATCAATAATGTCGTGCAGTGAAGAGTTACGTAGTACAATGATGCTGGGTGAAAAATCACCTCCTTTTCTTTGTTTTAAAACTGTTTCATTTGATATTCCATAATTCTTGTACCGGGAGTTATGATGAAAATTGTTCGCTGTTCTCCCTCTTCTTGCTCTTCTTGATTTTATAGGTGGCCTGATACACGTGAATTGACTGCAACATCTGGAGTTCTGTCTCCAGCCAGAAAGTTGTGTTCAATACAATAGGCTGTAAATTGAGACTGCATTAGCCACCCAATACCATCGTCCAGCCTGGACATTCCCTTAATCTTGCCGAGACTAGGAGTGCCTGCTACCAGATATTTTTGTTTTATTTAAAGGGGAAGTGAATTGCTTGTACTTTGCATCATCAGTGTGCACATGGGAAGATGCCATACTGCACGCTGATTTCCTTACAGGATAAATTGTAGACACATCACTGCAAACCTGTATTCCACAGTCACTAGGGTCCTGAAATCTGAGAGATGGTCAGTATTAAAGGAAATATGGTCAATGTTAAAGGAATAACTGGAAATACTTTTTCTTCTGTGTACCAAGCTATGGATAATCTTTTTGGTTTTCAGAATAAATGAGGTGGGTGTTCAGTGTAGAACTTCTCATTTTCAAACAAATAAGGTAGTAAGATTTTGAAGGGATTTAAGAATCCTTTGATCAGCAACATGTACAATTACTCAAGATTAAGTATAAAAATCAAGCCCCGGTGATCTTGGGCTGAAGTCAGAAGTGGGATTTTTTTAACCTAACGAAGGAGAATTTGCTAGCTGTTTCAAGGAGGAAGAATTTATTTCCTACTGACATATTTGGTGCTTCTGGCTGCTAAGGGCAAACATTTAGACTTGCCAGAATAACGGCCTGATCTAGGATGGATACCTCAAGCTGCCAGACTGGCAGTTTGAGGCTATCCATTCTCCTGTGTCGTCTGGCTCTCCTGTATCTGGCATTGTGTTGCTTTGTTTCCATTGCAAGGCAACAAAACAGAGTTACGTTTTTAGCAACTGATGATGTGAGGAAAATCCCCAGCTCACTAAGTGCAAGAGCTTTTTTGGAGAAGTGTTCCTTTGGACAAGCAGGCCACCTGCAATACAGGGACTTACAGGAAATGCCCCATTTCCCATTATAGAATGGCTCTTACAGAAGAAGGCTTTATGCTGTTTTGTGTTCTAGTTCAATGGGGTGAAGTTAATAGAAAAAGCTGATAATTATTTTACTGTGCCTATTAGTGGGAGAAAGCAACAGGTAAGTCATAATTTGTTTCCAATAAAAAAGCATCAGTTTTAACTGCCTTTTCAGCAGATGTACTCTGAAGTTTCTGGGTTTTATTAGTTAAAATAGTAAATCATTTTTCATTGGTGTATCTGCAACTCTTTGTAAAAAGTACCTACCATTGCAGAGTGTTGTTATCACTTTGCAAAGAGGTTCATCATTTTATAGAGAGAGAACTGAGATGTAGACTTTGTTGACTGCACTGGCCAAGACTTTCCTGCAGTGTCCCCATAACTCTGGCTTCAAGGTGCACATCTTGCCATTTCCACCCCACACTTTGATTTCCCAGCAAGGTGAAATGTCTTGCTCAGTGTCAACAGAACGGGCTGATAACAAAGCCAAGCTTAGACCGACTAAAGCCATTTTTCACCCTGGTGCAATGTCAATGAAAGCACAGAAGTGCAGCTGAACAGAATAGCCTCCTTCTGCTTCGTAAGAGTTCTTGCTCATTTGCTGGCTCCTTGCATAATTTTCTCTGTGTTGCTTTCTGCCAGCTCTCCATGCAATCTTTGATCTCCCTGGGCTTCCTTGCATGTGTTCTTTTAATGATCCATTTCTACTGCATTCCTTACAATAAATAAATGTGACATATTATGGCAGTGTATAAAAGATTCATGCCTGTCATTATGGATGGTAGCGAAAGTGCACATACATGGTCTTGACCGCAAGAAGATATATTCTTAGTGTAGATTATCTTTTATTTCTCCCTCCTCATAATCTACTACCTATTCCTAACAGGCAGTAATCCCTCCTGACAAATGACCTCATAACCTACCAGAAACAAAGAACAAATAACTGCCTCACAGGCTGCTCAATAAAGCCAAACTTATAAATCAACAACAAAGTATTTTCTCGACAAACATGTGGCCTCTTTTTAATCTGGTAATACCCAATTACATTGTGATTTTTATCAAAATCTCATCCAGGTAGCTTTAAGAAATTAACGTTTTCTTAAATTGTTGTTGTCTCTCTTTCTCTTCATCTCCTTTTATTTTCTTTCCTAGATTAACTGTAAGCAGTTATTTCCTAGATCTTTCCAGTACCCAAAGTTTGAACTTGTAGTTGTCTAAGTGACTGGTCATTCAGCTCAGATACCGGTTGGTGTGTGGGTGAATTGCTCCTACCCTTGTCCAGGTTCGTACTAAAATCAGCGCACAAAGCAAAGAGTGCTGAGCTGCTGCTAAACATGGCTGTGCCAGAAGAAGAAAGCATTGACCTGTGTTGATAGACCACTTAACGTTTGTTGGCCTTTGCTATAGCGTAACTATACAGCAGTGGGTCCTAAGCAGGTATCGCCATGCAGGTGCTGCGCTTTGCTGTGTGGATGTACTGGCACTAACTCAAGTGGTTTTGTTTGCCATAATCCTGCCCAAGGTCATACAAAGTAGACACCTGAGTGAACAAGGGATTTGGGGGACGCAAAGATAGCAAATTAAAGTAGCAATTCTAAATAAGATTTTTCCTTCCCATTTGTGTTGCTTGTTTTGATCAGGGGCTCCTTAAGGCCAGCGAATACCTTCGCTATGTCTGTAGAGTATCTAGTACAACAAGACCCGTCCTCTCTTGCAACCTGTAGAAATTACCAGGATAGCAATACAAAGTGCTTCACAGGGAAGACAAGCTTATATTAGGAGAAAGGCAAGTAAATTGTATAGCCGATAAAGAAACTGGAGAAGGAAGCTGGACGCAGTTGTCCATGCTAATAGCATTCACTAGCAACTTGCTAGCAAGGTTACGTGAGACTACAGACAGATGTACTTGCACACCCACACACCCAGTGTTGGTTCAGGCAGAGCCGGGGAGTGCTTATTACAGAGAAAACAAGAACAGTTCCCCTCCTCTTTCTATTCAGTAGCTGAACTGAAGGAGTAGGTGATAACGTAGCCTCTTTTGTTTCTAATTGTTATTTGTTGTGTTCAGATTATGAGCTGCAGGAAAAGTTCCTGCTCTTCAAAATTTGCGATTAAAATAGTGTAGATGTGAAGACAGTTGGATACCACAACAATGTGTGAGAGGATAGTATTTCCCATCATTGAGATGATTAATTTATTTTGTTGCATACAAAGAAAATAACACCTAGATGTTTTGTTTCCATCAGTTAATCTCACTCTGCAAAGATCAATATAATTTACAGGTTGTTTTTCCAGTGTTACTCAGCCGAAGGGCTGGAGCAAAGAATAGGACTGCAGTCTCCTGCCTAACATGCCAGTGCTCTATTTACTGGGCCAAACTCTTGGTTGTTGGGTTCAGAATGGCACAGAAAATAAGACGATATATCAGAAATGCCCACTCAGGGAAGAGTTTTCATCTTCATTATTCAGTGACAAAGGGCGAGCTGGATACCTCTCTCCATTCCGCAATGAATGCGGGGGTGAGTGGACCTTTCTTCTTGTTATTGCCATAAGATCCCATTGCTATTTGGCATTCCTCATCCTTGTCATTATTCAGCGGCTGGCAAATGGACTTGCTGACTTCTGGATTAACCTCTAGGCTTTGTGTTTTATTGATGTCCTGTGGTTTTCGTGACTTCAGAATTCTCCATTTGCTTTAATTAGTTGAACCTGAGTTCAAAAACTCAGAGACCTTTTAAAGCATTTGGCAAGCTGCATGAAAGTGTCACAGCAAAAGTCTGTGAAGTGCACACTGCAATCCATGTTGAAAACACAGGGAGGTTTTATACATAGTTTTTAAAATCTGGAACATTGAGGAAAAAAATACATGAGGAAAAAATATACCAACTCCTCTGCTGGGCATCCCAAAAAGAAACTCAAGGTGAGCTTTCCCAGGTACTTAGTGTAGACCTAATGCAGCTCTTATTGATTTAAATCAGAATGGAAGTAATCCAGGTATCAAAAATCTCTCCCCAACTAATAAATCGCTTGGTGTTTTGTCCAAAGTGTGCACAGCAATGTCTCTGTGATTCCACCTGTTTGTTCCAGTGAGGGCAATGTACAGGCTATGGATGTACAGCCAAAAGCAAATGAGCTCCCATGGGATAACAACTAGCTGTCTGCCCCCTGAGCCTGTATGGTGACATGCTTGCCACAGGTCACATGGTCACCACGGGATGTGCTCTTCATTGTCCCAGTTATGAGAGTGCTGTAAGCTAATCCACATAGCTTCATAACTGGGGGAGCCTAGCAACAAGTATTTGGTCATTGAAGCTGATGCATGATAACCTATGAAGTCATAGTAACTCATTGACTTTGAATCATTGACTGCATTCCCATTGACATCCTTAATGAGTACTGAGTAAGGACTGAGTTGTGTTTGGGTATGGTACAGCAGGGGCTCCATGTTTCGGTGCTTGCCTGGCCTTATTGCCAGTGCAGAATGAAAGCCTGATGTTGATGCGTGGGCAATCTGTTGTTCGAGTTGCAGCTGGTGCCCCAAGTATAATTTTAAGTCTGTCAGACATTGCATTGTATTTTTAATTGCCTGAAGGATGTTTGCAATCCAGTTGTGTCCCAGTGTTAGTTCACCAAGAAGTAACAGCTGTTAAGGAAAATAACCATCATCCATGATCCTTGTGGGTTTTGTCTCTGGTATTGCTGTTCTAAATCAACATTGTGGTAACTGAGCACTGAAAGTGGAAGTACAAATCTCTTGAGGCTTTATGGAAATACAGTGACAAAAATAAAAGGTCATGATCAAAAGACCAGAATAATTGCTGTCATATAGAATTTAAAATATTTAAGATTTACTTAATGAATATTTAAATACATTAAAGCCTTTGATATCGAAGTGGTTGTGCTTAGCAGAAACTATTCCAGGGCTGGTATCTGAATTTCAGGTCAGTCTGACTCCAGACTATTAATTTGCACTCTGGATAACTGCATCTGTTTCATTCCCTGCTGATCATGACAGCTCTCGTCCTTTTTGCTGTCCTGTAAACTACTTGGTTCTGTTTGTTCAACTCAGTTCCTGACTTGTTCAGATCTTAATGATACCAAATGGGCATAATGAAAAGAAGCAGCGGATTGCATGTAGAGCTTCAAGCAGAGTCAAAGCTGTGCAAGGGGAAATCCCCAGCTGAGGCAGATACTCTTCCAACCTTGTGAGAAGATGATGGCTGTACTGAAGATGTTTGATTGCTTGTGTTATTGTATACCCTGAAATTCATTAATGCAAATTGGGCCTGGAAGTCCAGCTTCAAGATAGGGAGCAGGCAACTTAGCTCAATTTTATGACTGCATGAGTAAATAACATGTTGCTGATTCTTATTAAATGCTCAATAAATATAGAGGAAACTTCTTAAAATGGTTTGTTGTTAATGTGATGGGAACTGGAAGAATCCTAGAACCTCTGGGTCAGATTGTGTCTTGTCTTACATTGCTTGAGTGGCTGGTTTTTGAAGAGAATGGAATTCCAGGAGGAACCAGCTGGAAACGAGTACGGACCATTGGAGGCTGCACTTTCACAGTCTGTCTTTTCTACATAGCTGTAGTGAGCAAGTGGGGGAACCTGCCTTCCCTGAGACTCTGGTTTCCCACTGTTTCTGTGGCAACAGGTGTCAGTCTGCTGAAAATGGAGCAAATGAGAGTTTGGAAACAATTGTTCTTTTAAATCACTCTCTTAGTTTTTGCAGTCTGACAGCAGTTCCTGTGGTGATAGCAGCAGGTAACACAGCAGTTAGGTTCCCAGTTGACAGGTTCACATCCAGCTACTAAGTGACAGCTGAAAAATCTCATTTTGTTAAGAGCACCCGTAGGCTTGTGGATCTGAGAAATGGGAAGTGGTTTTAAACTGTTTATTAGACAAAAAAAGTAATATGCCTACCTGTAGGACAGTATAGAAGGGGAATGTTAAGAAAAAAACATGGTATTTTAATACTCCAAGAAGTCCTCACACTTCTTGGTGGAGAGAGCAGAGCTGGTCTTCACACACATACTTACAACTTTGTATCACCGTACGTTCAGCGCTTGTAAAACTAACTGTAAAATTTCAAATCCACTCACCCTTGAGGTTTCAAAGACAAGCATTTAATGCCGGTTTTTCTGGATTCCTGTTGTATCTTGGCGAGTCTGTAGGGAGTGGGAGAAGAAGGAGAGAAAGCTTAAAAAAATAGAGGAGGTTTGTATATAAGGCGTAGAAAGGAGAATGTGTCACAGTATCTAGCTCAACTTTTCACGAAAAGAGAATAAATACTGGCAACGCTTTCAAGTGTTTGGGAAAGGAATTTGCAATATTTGGCTGTGTTTGTAGCTCCTGTTTATGCAAAAATGGGTTCCAAGTATATGTTTGCTTTACCTGTGAAGTGAAACCTCTGTTGCCTCTTTTTTGTTTCTAATGTAACCATTGTTGATGTTCTTGTCTGCCTGTCAGGACTTGGTCTGCATAAGTAAAACTGTGAGGCAGCATGTTGGGTTCAGTCTCTACATGGCTGGAGAAGCCGTGAGCTGACCAGAAGCAGCATTGGAGGTATTTTATAGGAAGCAGACACAAACCCAAAACTCTGGGCAGAGATGTTAAGGCCACATAATATCTTGTTGATACTATAATTTTAGAAGTGTCATACTTAAATTGTGTGTAAACAGCTGTTGATTTTTAGAAATTGTAATAACATTTTGAAAAGTGAGGACATCTTAAAAAAAAACAAAAACAAAAATACCAGGTTTCTTTTCACTGCTTCTGAATTTTGTAGTGTGATTCAGGAGCTTATGTCCTATGGCAAACCAGTGCGCATTAGATTCCAAACTCATTAGGTGCAGTACCTACTTGCCAGATACTTCACTCTCATTCAAATCTTCTCTCAAATCCATGTCTGTCAGAAAGCTTTACAAGAGGGTAGACTAATTAAAATGTTACAGTGAAATAATTTTGCTCACCAAACTGCCTATGATTTTACAGAGGCAGGAAAGTCCTATCAGTAGGATACTTCAGTGTTTTAAGTTCAACTGTCTGTCATCTCAGCTTTGCTGTGCTCCTGAATACGGAGTTCACAAGTCTTATGTGTCTTGCGAGACACCTAGGGCATTTGTGGGCAAGATATGATCAGTAGTGCTAATTAATAAAAGTTTTGGTAGGCATTTCAAATGTGATTTTCTCTCTATTAATGTTAATCAACTAGTATCAGCCTTATGCTATCTGTAGTTTCTCCATAATTTTTTGTACTAATGTACTGTATAAAGATCAGCGCTTCTATTTTTCTTTCAGACAGCTCTCAATCTTCTATTCTACGTGTGAATCTTTTTTGCTCTCCATTTTCTCTGCCATTTCTTTGATCTTTGCTCTATTTTGCAGTTTAGAAAGTTTTCATTCCCCTAGATAATGTGCGGTGTTATCATTTTTCTCAGGAGATATGCAGAATTCTTTTTATAGGCCCCAGAACAATTCTGCAGCATGGATCTGACAACTCTGTGGAAATGCCAAACCTCAGGTTTGCGTATCATAGGGTTCCCTCAATTTTGCATCCCTAATGTCTCATGTTCACAGTGCAACAACATCTATGCAAATACTAAGGTTAAGATGCAGAAGTCAAATGTAATTGCCATTCTGAAAATACATCCCACCAAGCCTTAGCTCAGAGGAGCAGCTCCTCAGGTTGTCTTAAATCCATTGCTGGAAATTGCTAGAAACAAACATAAGGACACTTGGGGAAATAAGTGAGTTTGAACTTTTTTTTTAAAAAGTAGTAGTGGGCAGGCTGGTCCACATTTGGAGAAGTCTACAGCCGTTTGGACATCTGTCTGAAATTAGCAAACCTTGAATTCCAGTATATTTCCCCAACTTGATCATGGCAATGAGCGTGTTTATTGACACTGGCAGAATTTCAGGCTAGAGACTTAGTGGGTTCAGCACTGGATTATTCTAAAGACCTGATGCTGCTGCTTCCCTGGAAATTCTGCAAGGAAAAGGAAGAATTTCCTCTGCAGAAAGGAAGAATTTGAAATCTGAACATTTTAGAGCTGTTCCCTTCCTGGCTCTAATAATTGTATCTCTAGAGTTAAGGTAGTTCTCTTAGGTTTCTACAACCTCTGGGACAATAACTTTATCATTAAAGGAAAATGCACACCAATCTGCTCATGGCTTTTGTTAAGGTAGCCTTTAGGTCATGTAACTAAGCTTGTTGGTGTTCATACTGTAAACTTTGTCTTGATAGGAGGGAATAAATACTTTAGAGGTTCTTTCATAAGTTGACACCAGTCTGTATTTTAAGAGGTGTTGGCTTGCCCCTCACAGTATTCTGAAATGAGACATTTTAGTAATTTCTTATGATCTTTTTTGGATATTCAATACAAATAGAAGCCTGATCTTATTTATGTAATTCTAAGGAACTTGTGGTTTTACAGTTGTGGAAATTGTGGTTTCACATGTGAGTGACCATCTATGTTAAGCTGATGAAACAGTCTATGATTTAGAAAAAAGTCTATGGATCTCTGTTGTTGGCTGTTTTGCTTAAACGGTGCTTTGAGTTGTGTTTTGCTTTGATAAGTATTTGGTCAATATATTGATAGACTCATTGTTTGGTGGCACTTAGAAGAAGGATATTATGAAGGGCGGCCACTTTTTCATCTCTCATTTTAGGCATCTGGTATTAGAAAAGGAGTATTACAAGGTAGCTTTCTTTTCAGTGCGAGTGATGTAGCTAAATATTTGTTTTTCATTATTCTTGTTTTGTTTGGTTTTGTTTTGTGGTTTTTTTTTTTAATGATAGGTAGTATTAGTGTGCCACAGTTTCTTTCAACTAGTAAAACTTGTAATGGAGAGAACAGAAGCATGGAAAAAGGGAAGCAAATTGTAGATAAGAAGCACGTTAGACCTAACTTTCTCTCCTAACTGTTCAGGCTCGATGTTAGCTACATCTTGCACAAGGGTTTCAGGTATATGATACTTTGGTTTTAGAAATGGATTTTATGAAGAGTAGGATATTTCTGTAATAGCAGTGCTGTAAGGCAATAAATGTTCCACTTCACAGACTCTTACAATAAACCCTCTTACTTTTGTTGTGAACTCTATGCTGTATACAGTTCTTCCTCTTTGCACTGCTTTCTTTATTCTTTTTGCTTTAGTAGTCTTAAACTTGGTGTAAGCCATCTGGAAGTTCTTTTGCCAAAAGTAAAAAAAAAAAAAAAAAAGAAGAAAAAAGCCCCCCTTTTGAATTAGGTTTTTAAAGGATAACAGTAATGGCTTCTAGAACAAATGTTCTGTGGATGATGAAAGGAACTGATTAATATCTATGAATACTTGAAGTGAGGACTGATAGCCAAGAGCTGACAAAGAGTGATTTAAAAATGAAAATGAAGCCATAATGTATTCAAAGAAGTGAAATGGATATTACTTGGGGGGAGGGTTGGGGGTGTTTGAGTGCGATGTATTAATTTTGACTTCCAACTTAAAAAAAAAAAATAAAATTGGGAGCCAATTATCACCTGATTGCTCCAGGCTGTATTTCCAACATGATGTACAAAAATGGCAATTATACAAGGTTATATACTCTTAGAAAAACAGGACTAATCAAAGATCACTTCTGCAATTGCCTGCAAGCTCTGACTGGCCAGATCCCAGGTCCAGCATTCTCTGGGAAGGCAGGGGGGAAGCAGTGGATTTATGTATCACAATAGCGCAGTCAAAAAAGATATGGGGAAACAGAGACTTGGTTCCCAAACCAAAATTGTGAACTGCACTTAATATCACAGCTTACAAAAAGTGGTGTGTTATCTGAATGTCAGCTATAGAAAAATCTGGAATTTTCTTTGTGGACCTGCCCAATAAGGCTTTGGGGGGAAACAAAGGTCAGGGGAAGAAAAGCCATACCTGTTAATCTTCCTGAGAAGTATAATCTTAACTGGAAAATACTTCTCTGTTCTTTAGAAGCAGAGTTTTGATAAATCTTTTTCAAGTCATGGACAGATTTCCCCCTGGCCACCTTGTTGATTTTCTACCACGTTGGCTGGGAGGTTACTCAGGAGTCAGGGCTTCTATGAGCTGCTGATGCAGTTGCATCTTGCCATGTAAGTGGTCCCAGAGCCAGTAGCTCCTTGCTTCTGGGCAGCTGCCATGAGATGCTGCTGGTCTTTACCACTTCAGGAACCAGCTGGGCCATGTCATGGGAAGGTGTGGGTGTTCCTGTTTCCAAGGAAGTCCTTGTGGGAGGACTGTGCTAGACCAGAGGTGCAGAAAAAAAGTACAGAAAAGGAACATCTCTTAGTGGACTACATGTGGATGATATTATTTCCTAGGTTGCTGTTGTCTCTTACCAAATAATTAACTAGAGAGTGCTAATGGTATGTGAGCTATTCAACCCTAGAATTACTGAAAGTCTCTCCCATTCGTATAATTTTATGAGGTTTATCTGAATACAGAGAAGACTGAAGTTCCAGGTAATACAGCTAGAGAAAATAGGGATTTTGGTTATCATATCAACTGAGGAGACCAAGCTAAATGGCTTTGCAGCTATACATGAGAATTGAGAACCAGTGTCCAGTTAACAGAGCTGTTGACTGTAGAATGGACTTTTGATGTACCTGGTCTTGGTATGACACAGTGAGGTGTGCTGCAGGCTTTGTATCAGAAACCACTTGCATTCTTCATCTGGGTTTTGGAGTCATCTTGGGCAATCCTACAGCAACAGTGTGTTCTTATTTTCATTGACACAGTACAGAGGTGCAGAAACTTGCCTGGGGGCTTAATATCTTCATCAATTCCTTGGAATAAAATTGTAAGAAAGTAGGCAGCTGGGATTTAGTACGGGAGAGATGTTACTCAAGGGAAGAGCCACTACAGCGTTTGTGCTTATAGAGGGTAGAATTTTCTCTTCATTTGCCCTGGCATTGTATTCAGGCATTTGGGCTTTTTTTTTCCTACAGCTGATTATACACAACATAGGAAGAGTTCATTTGCATTGCATAGGCACCATTCTGATTCATGTGGAGTAAGCAAAGAAAAAGCTAGTCAACAAAACACATACTAAAAAAAGCTCATCACAGTGAAACAGATATTAATCTCTGATTTGAGATAACAGAAACAGGGTGGCAATGTCTAGCACAACAGGGGTTGCCCCAGTGCAAAACTTGCTGGTGCTGGTCCCGAGTCCTTTCCGCTACAGAACATGTTTATTAATATCATCGTATTGTACATAGTAGGAACTGCGACATTATATTCACATAGCTACATAGAATTTATCATCTAAGCTAAACAATGCCATGTATTCTCAAAAATACTGAGAAAGCTGCTGCATTATACACCATGCTTTAGTACAGCACAAGTGTGCTGTGTAACATCAGACTTCACAAAGATTTTTTTTTTTTACTGGTGCACTTAGTGATTGTAGCACTAAGAAATTACCCTAGCTAGTTACACTGTAAAGAGAAATTCTATTGTTAATATGCTGTTATCACAATTCATATTATTCCCCTTCTTTCCCCAGCTTCCTCTTTGTTCCCAAGATATAGCAGGGGATATCTATCAAAAATTCTCCATGAAGCATGCAGAACAATTTTCTGCTACTTGTACTACCGTACCACAGTAATGTTATAATCTGCATGCATATTCATATATAGCTGTGATAAAGTGCACACTTGTGGAACTCGGAGAGCAAGATTTGATTTGTTTCATTGAGGACAGTAGGTTGGGCTGCTTTCACCAGGCCTTCTAAATCAGTTAAACTTTGGAAAATGGACTTGTTTTCTTCTGGCTGGTCCAGAATATCCAATTAACATTTCAGTGACTTACGTGGATCTTCTAATAATCCATCTCCTGGAGCTTCCTTAATTGCCTGTAGAAAAATAAGTTTGTGCCATAAAAAAATGTATTTTGGGGCTGGAAGAAGATGAGCCTGGCAGTTCAGAATGCTGAACAGATGGTGGTGCAGAGTCCTGGACTGCAAATTCAGCTGTGCTTTGGGGTGCCTGCAGATTAGGCCACCCCTTCGGAATGCTGCAGAGCCAACAAGGATCCATTCAGGACCCTTTTATAATAGCTGGTGTTGCATCCTATGTTGAACCACAAAAATAGCAGTTGTTATTTTCATTTTCACGCAATAATAGTGCCACATAAACTGCTGGATCTGCTTTCTAGCTGTGACTATGGGTAATCAGATGCTACTTAGCAGCTGTGCTTCTGTGGGAAGTTACTGTAAATATCTCAATTAAGTATTTTCATTCTTTTGATAAGTAGTGTTTGTTGAATAATGCTAAAAAATATTAAAGCTTCATGTTGTTAAACTGGAAGCAAACTTCTGTGTTTCTTTAATTATGTACAAAAGTATTCTGTTAATGTAAGAATCTAGTTTATGCTAAATAAAATAGCTTCTTTAGACTTTATGTAATTACTGTAAGTGTTCATACTTGGAGATCTTAAAATCCATTAGCATATAATAAAAATGAAAATCTATAGCTACACTGTCCACACACAACTGAGGCTTAGATATTATTCTCCCACTAGTGATCACTTCAAATTGCATCTTCCTCAACAATTGGGCAAGGGCAGAGAGGAAGAAGTTTGTGGACATTATAGTACATTCTAAACATTAATACAATTAGGTTATTCCATGCAAACCATAAGCAAGGTTGGAACAGGTATGAGTCAAAAATCTTTCATGAGAATACTATCCACACACCCTGCTCATAAAATTAAAAGAGCATCCAGATCAATTGCTTCTATGGATCAGAAATGTTCTATTCAAAAGAAAAGGGCTATTTCTTAGCTTAAACCCAGCACCATATCCTCTGTACTCACAAATTCTGAGAAGTGAGTCAAAATCACAAATATAATATACTTTTGATAGCAGTCTCATTTTGAAGACAGGGACTTTAGTCTTGCCTTAACTCTGAAGTCACCCAAGGAGCAACTCCCTAATAAAAACATGCTACCTCTAGCTAAGGAGTGTTTTTTTGATATATATGCCCATATAGAATGTGTAACACTAATTTTAAAAACTAACAGGTCAGAAACTCAAAGCTGGTAAGCAAGTATAACACCTTCCTCTCTTTCTACAGTTGTGTATAATACTTTTTACTTAAGGATAGTAACTTTCAGGGACAGGTATTTCCTGGCATTTGCTGACTGGCTGGAGGAGTTGATGCTCTTGGCATTGCCTGAGGTACTTAACCTAGCTGGTCATTAAATGATAGGGATTGTCTGATGTGGAAGTACTTATTGCCATTATAAAGAGAAATAAAAATATGATTCTCATTGAAAATGAAAACATTGAATATTGTATCACCATAGGTGTGGATTTTTGTTCATAGTTTTGGATTTTTGCTAGTAATTAAAAAGCATAAGCACTAATAGAATTGTCTTTTCTGTAGTCTATTAAATTTATAATTCTATTTAGGTTAGGTTTTATACCCTCAGGTATAACAGTAGTACACAGAAGAGCAGCTACATAAGGTGGCCTCTCCTCACTCAACTAACCTACTTGCTGTAAACACACAACCACCATAGTCTCATTTTTCTCAGTTTAGGCACACTTTTATTTTGTTCAGTTTACTCCATTCAGCACTAACCAGCCAGAACTGCTAAGGGAAACTTAGCTGCATAGAAGCTGAGTTGCCAGTGGTGCTGACGCTAACAGAATTGTCACAGTTCCAGGAGTGGAACCTCATCTAGAGCATGTGAACAGGGGAAGCAAAAGTTCTGAATCACTGATGGCAATGGATTTGTAGCTGGGGAAAATAGTCAAGCCATTAAGCAAGCCTGAACTAGTGTGATCAAGTGGAGATTTACTCTTAATTTTTTTTTTTTTAACTCTAGCGTGCATTAAAAGAAAGCTCTTGGCTCTGATAACTACTGTGTTTTAGAACAATAAAAGGTTGGGTGTATTCTGAATTTCATCTGAACCAAAACATAGTGGAGGGAGCCTTTAAATTTGCTTCCCTTGACTTTGTGGAAAATATTGCCAAAAAAAACCCCATACAACTGCAGTGAAAGCAGTGGCTTTGTATTAGTGTTTTGTGGCTGAGTCATTTTGTAATATGTTGTGGGTGCTGTAGTGCCCGGTTCTCTTCACACAGGCAGTAGTAGAAGCCTTGAAAATGGATGTCAAAGCAAAAGAGAAGGGATAGAAAGGGAGAGGTGCAGAGAAATAATTTGATTTGCCGTAGGTTCTGCAGCAATACTGAAACACAACTGGGAGTTCTGCTCAAGTCCTCTCATTCTCAGTTTAATGAGCTATTCATTAATCATATTAATGTCTTTTTTTTTTCCACTGAAGGCGCATTCCTTACAGTTTTGAGGACTTGCATCTTTGCTAGGAAAAAGATGGATTTTTTTAATGAATTAGTTTACTCATTAAAACAGAGAGAAAGAAAGGTTAAAAGAGAACTAGGATAAACTGGACAATGACATAAATAGAACTAGACCTTAAAAATACAGATGTGCCTCCTGCAGATCTGTGTGCATATAGAGTGCAGTCATGAGGTAAAGCATCATATAGATATGCAATTTTTCATCCCAAGGCTTTTTCTGTTAAGAACAATAGCATGTATTCATCATTTGAGGTTCATCCACATAGATTTCTTTTAGCTGAACATATAACCTGATGGCTAGGGTTGCATCTGCCTATCATCTAGATTACACTGCAGATTTAGATATGTAATCTGATTTAGAGCTTTACTCAGTTACTTGAGAACACAGTTAAAAAGAAATGTCGTTAGTTGTGTGCAATCTGCATATGTACTGAGGTTTTTATCTTCAAATTTATGACAGCTGATGAAACTCGCAGTGACCTCTTGAAAAAGCTTATGTTTCAGGGTGATATTATCACAAGAAAAAGATGCTACCAAATGTAACGTTATGCTGTTCATTTGAAATTCACAGAAAACCTCAGTTCGCAGATAAATTATAGATTGAGCCAGGTCTATGATCATCTGTTTTAATATATATCTGTTTCTCAGAGTTACATCCCAATGAGTACAAGAATGCTAAGTAATACAATCTTGAAAATGCTACAGAGATGCAAAGATCTTTGGCAGCGTGCAGAATTGTGCACTGCTCACAGATTAAATTAAGTGATTAGAGCTCTATGTTTCCAGTTTTAAAATAGGTACCTTTAAGCTGAATGTGATTGAGGAGAATTAGTTTCATTACTTTCACTCTCCTTGTTGCAGTGCCCAAAAATCATCATTGTTCCAGTTTAAGTCTCTCAAATAGAACACTTTTACCTTATTTAGTGTGCATCTGTGTAGTGGGAAAGATTCAGCCTTCTACAGAGGTTGTGGTATTGGTATTTTGCAAAACATTTTATGAAAAAAATCTATTTGACAAAGTTAACTGATAAGAACAAGACATTAATACAAAAGACAACAGTTTTTCTTGCCTTAATTCACTGTCAGAGACTTATTTGAACGTTGTTACCACTAAACTGGTGGGGGATGTCATTTGAAAAACTACGTGATCTAAATACATCAATCCTCTAACTATATTGGGGCATGTTAAAAAGCAAACCCAAAAGCATCCCCATGTGTGTAAAGAAAAGTCCGCAGACTTCCTAGCACTCAACGCCTTTGGGGAAGCAGGGAGGAGAAATACTGTGCACCACTATGCCAGGCTAAACATCCCAGCCCAAACACTGTGGGTTAGAGAAAAGTGCTAAATGATTCCAAGAGCTCAGCAAAAGGTGACAGCAGATGAAAAAGCTCCACATTTAAGTGGCTTATGATTTTCATGGGACCTGACTTAGAGTATCTGAGTGCTTGATGCTGGCAGTTCTTCATATTCTGTCATAATTAGTCTATCGTTTGCTCATTTTGCTCTTGTTTGCAGCTACTTATGTTACTGGCCATAGCTTAATTTGCATTCAGTGCTTCATATTGTGTTTCAGTACCATTTTCTCCTGCAGGAAATCTTCCTTTCTGGTTCTTCATTGGCCTTGTGCACTGAGGAGGACCTAGACCTGCAGGTGATGCCTTTATTGTAAGCAGAAAGTAGGTCACTGGCTTTTCATAAAGCTCGGGATGATTCTTCCCTAGATTTTATCTTCACCTGCTGCTCCTGCATTTTTAAAAGCATTAGACGCATCCTAGCTCCCTGGGAGACACTTCCATATTATTTCCCTCAAGGAGGCCTCAATTGGGTTTTCATCCTCCAGCTGGGAGAGCACAATGAGACTTTCCCCAGAAGTCTGTCAATGCAGATCATTTAATTAGGCCAGATGGGATCACTCTAGCAGAAGTGCAAAGCTTGTTTTCCCCTTGGAATTGCTAATGCTGCCTTCTCAGTGTTCAGTCTTGGTGGTTGGGGAGCTAAAGTTAAGATATAATGCATCCTTCTCACTCTGGTGCATGCACTGTGGCTTCTTATTATAGGTCTAAAATATTCAACCCTAACTTCCTGCCCTCTTGCACTTCAGTGTTTTCCCATGTTTGTACATGGCGTAAAAGCAGTGCCATTGTTCAGCTGTACTTGAACTCAAAACGTTTTCCCAAGCAAAAGAAGCTACTACTATAGCTGAGTACATCTTGATAGCTGAAAACTAAACATGACAAAAGCTTTTCTGTATATCCTAAACAAGTGTTACAGATGAAATGTATTCAGAGTTAGGGCTATATTCTAAAGATAGCCAAAGAGTTCAAAAAAATTTGTAGCTAAAGCACTCACACAACTTTGCACTGTCATGATGTTGTGCAAGAACTACAATTGTAGTGCTAGATGGCCTGAAACTGGCTCTTAAAGATAGAGGGTTTGTCCATCTGTTTATTTTTTCCTGTTTGTGTTACTGTTAAATGGCGTAGTTAATATTGTCTGGCTGTGCATTTCTTACCTTACAGCTTAACTGAGACCAAAGAAATCTTGAGAGATCTTAAGTTTAACTCAAGTACAGCCTTTAATAAACTTAAACTAAGGCTAACAGAAAAATCCTTCTCCATTCAAAGATAACTTGATGTTCAGAAAAGAAATTCATATTTGGTTATATAAGATAAAAATTTGATTTAAGCAAAAGTATATCCAAACTAAAGCCATGGAATCATGACTGCTTATCTGCTGCAGGTACACTGGAGAAAGGGCAAATACATATTCTTCCTGCTTATAGGGACTCCACTCATAGGCTTAGATCTAGTCTTAGAAGTAGCCTGTTAGTGAGAATACGGTTCATTGCACCTTTTGGTTGGTATTTAATATTCTTGATGAACTTTCTTGGATAACAGCAGTTGTGGTGATGGGCTATTTGTAGCTACTGATCCTCTACAGACCTTGACTGAAATAATCAGCAAATTAACATGAGCGACTAAATTGCCATTATTATTGACCTGAGCTCAATTCACAGCAGTGACCCAGTGCTAACAGACCCCATTATGCTGTCCCCAGAGCCTCCTGTTCTGCAGTGTAAGCTCAAGTATAACGCAGAACAATCAGTCAATAGAATTTCCATGCTAAAAATCATGTAATCCGTAGAATTATGGTTCCCTTATCCTGATTCTAGCCTTTTCTTTTTTTCTTCTTTTCAGACTTAGTGACTGTTAATGAAAGGCAAAGCTTATTGTCTGCCAAAGCAGCTAACCAGAAGTATGGTTCAGTGATCGGTACAACCCATCACTCAAGGGAAAGGACTTAATTTTTCTACACTGTCACTTTCAGTGTAACCATGGATGAATGCAATTTAGGGACAGCAAAACCAGTTCAGGCTTGCAATACACTGCTACCCATAGCCCTGACATAAGCATAGAGGCTCTGTTGCAGTACCTGGTAAGCTGGATGCCCAAAATGCCAAGAAACCCGTATGGAGGCAGCACTATTATGGTTAGCTGTTTAGTAACTCAGCTCCAATAAGCCTGACTTCTGAGCCTACTTGAAGGCCATGGACCTTCGGTAATGAAGATGGACTCAGAAAGCTGAGGTATCTCCATAGCTAGACAGCAAGTGAGCAGAAGTGTTGAGAGCATACATTTGGACTTGAGTAGCTAAAAGGTTACACGAATAGGATACTAATATTTGGTTTTCCAAAGAAAAAAGAAAGGATGCAAAAAGAAAGAATGATAGGGTAAGACTGAAGTGTGCAGGAGTACCTCAGATATCTATATGGTGCTAATAATGTAGGAGAACAGTAAGAGGAGGGTTATTTCCTGAGGAGAAGGGCGGCGCTGAGGATAGCCACAGCACTGGCCAGGCTACAAGCTCACCTGCAGGGCATGGTCCCACAGCACTGAAGCCAGGCAAGGAGAGCACAGTGCTGGCAGCAGCAGCTGTTCCCATCAGTGGTGTTAAGCAAAAGCAAGGCAACAAATTAGGTCTGATGTCAAATTCAAACACCATAAGAACAGAAAAAGAAACAAGAACCAACAACATGGCTAAGTCCAAAGGCCCAGGTTGGAGCTTATATGGGACTTCTGGGTGCACAGCCAGAGGGCACATGGATGGAGGTCCGAGGTGAGGCTGCTCAGGGCAATTAAAGGCTGTTAAAGACCTTTACAATGTTGGAGGTACAAGCAATCGACCCACGCTTTTTGGGGGTGGCACCTGGAGAACATATGAGTTAGCCTAGAGCATCTAAATGGCATTACATGCCTGAGTTTAGGCCACTGAAACCCACCTGCAGTGATGAATTGCAGTATGAGCATTACAGCACTTCCTTGCTCTGTATTAGTATTCTGCAAATAAGTAAATTAGACTGAGGAACTCAGCAATTACGGCATGGGAAGCTGCAGTAGCATCTTAATTTGGAGTTGGTTAAGATGGGGTTTCCAGAAGGAAAACTGACAGTTAAGAAAATTTGTCTGGGCTTGATTGGAATGAACTCTTAATTTCTTCCTAATTTTCAGAAACCAAAAATAAAATAGATTATTTTTATATTAATCTGCTGGGTTATTTTTTTGAACTCCAGTTAGGGAAAAAATTATATTAATACTTTTTGATGAAGAATTTCCAATTGACTGTACTGTTGAATATGGGACACTTAAGAAACTGAGTCAAGAAATGTATTAGATCCTTTTCTTCAAAGAGTTATTGTTTTGACAAAAAATGCAAT
Source organism: Stercorarius parasiticus (assembly GCA_013396915.1). Taxonomy (NCBI): domain Eukaryota; kingdom Metazoa; phylum Chordata; class Aves; order Charadriiformes; family Stercorariidae; genus Stercorarius; species Stercorarius parasiticus. The sequence goes on from VWZL01004029.1 coordinate 182,812, forward strand.
AAACAGAAGCATGGTTGACGAGATGAGCTTTAATAGAGGTTTTGGCGCAGATTAGATAACAAGTTCTTAAAATGTGGATGCAGTAACTGTTCTTTCTTCTCCTTTCTGTGAATTTGAAAATGCCTTCCTGGTGTCCTAGCAAACTAGCTGTGGTGGTTTTTCCTGTTTATTGAGTTTGCTGTTTTGGGCTAAGGCATCAAACCGAGTTCTGAGTTTGCTTAGAGCTAAAAGGCTTAATGTAGTCAGCTCCTTATACCTTGCATGAACACACTGTCTGCAAAGACTAGCACTTGAGATTTATCTGTGTCATCATTAAAGTAGAGAGAATGCATTAAGAAAAGCTGATAGACTGAGTATTGAGATTCTTGGTGCATTTTGTGACGAACATAAAATCTGCTCTGTCTTTGCTTTTCATCAGCACCGACTGGGAGTACAGCTTCTTTCTCTACTTACAAAATCTTGGGGGGAAAAAAAGCTATAATTCCTGATTATTTATAACTACCTAGATAATTTTTACTGCTATTAGTAATTCTTTGAATTTAATTCAGAGGTAGTAATTGGTATTTAATTCAGGTGTTTGAGGTGTAATTGATCAGAAGTCATAAAGTAGGAGTTCTCCTCTTTGGAGTGAGAGGAATAACTAGAGGTGGCTCTGATTAAGTGTGGGCTTAAAACCTGTCCTGGAGAGTGGAGAAAGAATGATTCTCACAGACTTTTAAGGTATCTTCTGAACCTTTTCCATTATTGATTGCTAAGGCCTACGGTGGGCACCTTTCCTCTAGAGCAAGTGAGGCTATGTGAATGTGTAGGTTGAAAGGAAATTGGGGCTCTCTCGCCAGGTATGTAAAGCTGCAAGATGGGCAGCCTGCCTTGCACAGCCCCCAGTGTCTCCTTCTCCACTGGGATGCAAACTAGGGTTTGGTCAGAGAATGGGGAAGACTCCATGCTTGACTTTTTGATTTTTTTTTTTTTTTCCCTGATTAGCAAAGAGGTATTTCCTATAGTAGCTCAGAGTTAGAATTCTGATATAATTCAATTGTACCAATTAAGTCTAACCATAATATCAGGGATGAAGCAGTGTATTTCCATCATTCAATTTCAAAGTGAAGTGACGACAGAATGAGAAATATAATGATGACAGAATGAAGAATATGCATAATTTATTATCGGGATCTGTGTTGTCTCAGTTCCTGATTGGTTTCTTTTTTCTAAGGGAATAGTTAGTGTGTGATATTCTGATTTTAATGATGACTAATACAAAGCTAGGGTCTGGTGTAGAGCTGTTATTTAAATGGATTTAATTTATTATGAGTATATAAAATAACTAAAGTACATGATGTGCACTGTATCATTAGAATTTGTGCCTCTTTTTAATCTGATTAGTTATTTTATATGAGAGTAGAATTAGATGATTGCAGTAGAAATGCCAAGAGATAGATTTGATGTCTTTATTTAAGAGAGAATCTGTTAATCTAATTTCTCAGAACATGTGCTAGTTCTGTTTGTTGTAAATCCTTTTCAAGATGCTTGAATTTCTCTCTGTTTGCTTTGAACACTTTTTCCTACTGGAATCTGAGAATTATGTAATCATGACTTTTTTTTAAAAAATAGCTAAATTTTTTACCAAAAAAATCACCAAAAATAGTAACACACACACACATAATCAATTATTGGAAAATATACAGATAGGCCTGTTTTGATTCTGAGGACTAGTATGTCTTTCGGCTCCTTTAATGAAAATAATGAAATTTGATTTCAGTAAGTTTCACTGAAACTTGTTTTAAAAGACCATCAAATATCCCATGTAAAAAATTAGTATGTCTTATTTTTGTTTCCAAAACACCAACCCTATCCCCTACCCTGAAAAGCGTGCAGAGACAAAGTACCATAGATATATAGCTTGTAGTATTTCCTGCTAGGGAAGAATCTCACTGCCTTCCTACAGCAGAAGTTTTCCAGGAGTTCCAAGATGCTTTACAGAATTACTGAGTGAATCCTGGCTGGACAGTTTGATGTGGGGAAGCCATATCCTTATTTTACAGATTGGCCAAGAGTTTCTTTATACTTAAAACTGAACTTGTGTGAAGTTAAGGAGGTCACTTGGAACTACTGTGAGATAACTCCATGGATAGAAAAGCGCAGACAGACTTTTACAAATGTTATAGTTGACTACAAAGACAGAAGCACAACTAACTTCCCTTCTCTCACGTTGCAGCCTGTAAAGTATGTATCCTACAGTCTTACACACATCGAATGTATCCAATCTAATTCGTAGCACTGTTTCATTAATATGAAGTACCTCATGAATCTGTATCCTGTCGTGTCACAGTGCAATGACGCCAGTATGCAGGCTCATTTGATATGTCTGCATATCTCCAACTATTGGTAACAAAAGTTATACATATGGATCAAATGCTTTTTAGAGCAGGTGGTTCGTCGCTTTCCCTCTGTCTGTTCATTTCAGACCCCGCGTACTTTTATCCTGCTGATTCTCTAGATTAGAACAAAACCCAGGCTTGGAAGTTGGGATATTATTTATATCTTTATTTGTTATAAATACGCTTCCTTATATTCATTTTAAGAACACACCAAAACCACATGCTCTCTTCTGTTTGAATGACGCTGTCCAGTTAATGAGTTTATGTTGTCTGAGAGCTCTATATAAAAATGTCCACTTGGAAAATGCCCTTGAATTCAGCAGACAGCATGTGATGTATGAAATAGGGTAAAAACAAACGAACTTTTCTGAGCACAATGGAGAGGATTTATGATTCAAACTTCCTTCTGCAGGAGTGCATGATTGGTGGATTTGGACCGTTATGAGTGATTTGTATTGCAGTGAAATCTGGAGATTTCAGAAGATACTGTATTCAGAGCCAGCTCTTTCATTGGATACATTAGGAAGGTGAACAGAGGGGTAAAGTTCCTACTTTCATGCAATAAATGAATAGCCAAGATGGTATTTTGGATGCATGGCTTGTTTAGGGAGCGTCTGTATTGACTGGGGAAAATACAAATGAAAATGTAAGGACTGACATCTGTTCTGCTCCAGTGGATGCTCTCCAGGAATTTGGAGGAAAACAGCTAATGTGGAAGAAATAGGGGCAAGAGAGACAAGGAAGAGGAACTTGAAAATGAGAATCTTAGAACAATATTTACTAATAAATTAAAATGCTTAAGTAGGGAAATCAGCAAAGGTCTTAGATGTTTTGGCCGTAGCTTGACAAATACTACATTTGACAAATACTATCATTTGTAAAATGAAAATCCAGGTTCAGTTTTAAACCCCGGATCCTCTCACACTGGATATTTGTATTCCAGTTTCCAGTTCAAGCCTATTTCTAACACATTTTGCTAATAAACCACAGAGATGCTAACAGTTGAAGTGATTACACGTCAAGTCACGTTTTGTTTAATTTCTACCTAAAATAATATTTTCCTTTTTCCTTCCCCCTCCCCCTCCCCCCTTTAATCAGAGAATCTTAATGCTAAAACACCCTGGTCTGCTGAAATGTTTGATTAATTTTGTGTGGTTGCAGTTTTGTAATGAAACCCTGAAAGCAGCCAAGAAGCTTTACACAGCTCCACAGAACATAGCTGTGAATTATTACTGGGGTAACACTCCAAGGAATTAAGTACAGCATCCAGCTCCAGCTTCAGTGGAAGGTTTCTGTCTGATTGGTTTTCCAGTCACAACTTGTTATACTACAGAGGCTGGAGTTCCTGTGAGGGTGCTGGGCTCAGTCTAGGAGAAAGGCAAATATTTACGGTGTGGAGACGTTTTTTTATTCAGCTATAAAGATGGTTGACCATGGCACAGGGCTTTGAGAGAAGATTTAAGTGAAGAAGAAAATACCAATGAATCTGACTAAACATGGAAGGGAGTAAAGGTTGAAACTTGCAGACAAAATACACAGCTTTTGAAAACATTATAGTAAATTATGGGAAGGTTTGGCTCGAAAAAACCCAATATACCATCTAGTCCATATCTTTCCATAAGGTAAGATAACTTCTGCCAAGCTTTTCCTGATAAACGTACCTGTAATATGTTCTTCAAAATCCTTCGGTGCTAAAGCAATGTATCACAGTTCTCTGCTGTCCTCGCTGTACAAGTTTTCGTAGTGTCTAGCCTGAATCTCTCTTGCTGAATGCAAAGCATTATTCATTCTTTTGCCCTCAGAGAATAAACAGTTTATTAACTCTTTCTCTTCCCCTTTGTATCTTGCATATAGAGATTTAGAGTCAGAATCATAGAAGAGTGCTCTTTCAGAGGATATGCATTCCTAGTACTTTCAGCCTTTTTCTTAGACACTTCAATAAGCCCATGATTATGTGACATCTTGCTGTATGTCTGGTAGTTCTTATCATTCTCCTATGGCCATTCTGTGCTTGATTTGAATCTTTCTTCAAATGCAGTGCTCAGATGGTATATTCCAACTGAGACACTATCAGGCTGGATAGAGGAATTGCTTAGTGTATCTTACCTATAACACTTACTTTATGTTTCTTAATACGATGTTTGCTTTTGAGCAGTAATATGATAATGCTGATTTCAATTTGTGATCTATCATAACTCTGGTATCCTTATCTGGAAAAATGGTGCTTATCGCATTGTTCCCCCCTATTGTTGTTGGTTGGTAGTTGGGTTTTTTTGCAGTTGATTATTCCTAGCTGTAATGCTTTGCATTTCTCCTCACTGAGTTGCACCTGTTTATTTCAGACCTTGCCTTCAGTTGCTCAAGATCATTGGGAATTCCAATACCCCAAGTACTCGTAACTTTTTCTGTTATCGCATTCCATGTTTCTCTTTGACTTTAACTAATTAACAGCATTTGGATTTTCTTCCTGAATTTTGTTGTGCTTTGTTATTTACAGAAGAACAGAAGCAAACCACTGAAAATACATGTGCATGCATTTACATGCATTCTTTCATTTAAAATACTGACTTGTGTCTGGCAATATCTAGTACAAATGGGAATGTTCAGAAAAATATGTAGGAGTAGATGGAGAAAACAGTTTGGAAAACTTTGAGGGGAAGAGTGAGCCAGTAGAGTCTTTGAGTTCAATGTACAATAATAATCTCCCACAGGTAGAAGCCTGGAGAAAGTGAAGATGGTCCGCTGTCTTTCCTCACTGAGGTAACTGTTAAAGACAGGAAACTTGAGGAGCTAACTCAAAGTTCACCTGCTCTTTGGTAGGTGTCACTAAGCACAGAAAGGAAAGAATGATAAGAAATAGCAGTTTACTTGCTCTTGGTACAAGGGAATGATATAAAATTTCCGTAAAAGCTATCCTTCTTCATTACTGAGTTATCCATTTGAAACTTCCTTGCTATGTAAATCATTCTGAGGTATTATGAGAGGAGTGATAAGTGTATCTTTTTCCAGAAGCATGTTGTGCTGCTTTTCATTTACTAACTTGCTAATATTCATGAGACAAGGGTAATGGTAGAGTTTTTTTGAAGGGCTATGTGCAGAGCTGTCTCTCCTCAGCCTGATACCAGTGATGTGCATTGGGAGGGAACTCCTGCTTTGCTTAGATGTTATGCCTGGCATTTGACTATTCTTGTTCCAAAATAGGAATGCCAAATAAAGTTGGATTCCAAAATGCTTCAACTCCCCTGAGCAAAGCAGTATTTACAAGGACAAAAATAGATTTAACATCCTATCACCAGCCCTTTAATGCATGTTTTAAATACTAGGAACTCTTCTGGGGGGAAGGAGTAGGGAGAGTTGTAGTTATGTATAAATAAAATGCCTGAGCTGTAAATAACAGAAGAGATCAGAGGTGGAAAATCTTGCTTTTTGGATAGCCTGTGATTAGTCCTTAAAAATTGCTTGAAAGTAACGGTTTAAAAAACAGTTGCCTTAATTCTCTTTTTCATTTAAAGAATGTTAAGATGGAATGCTTAATGGAGATCACATTGCCAGTGGTACAAAGTGCACTTTAATTATATGCTATCACTTCTAGATGACCTTGAAATTTATTGACATAGAATTACTAGTCCCTGGCTTTTTCCATCTTTTGCATTTTTGCAGCACCATGAAATTTTTCCTATTCTAGACAGACCCACCTGGCATCTCATCCATGACCACAAATCAATTAAATGGTCTTGCCAGGGTTGCAGAATTTTACAGATAGAAATTCAGCAGTTGTCATTTACAGCAGGCTGTGGAGAAAGCTTTGTAAAATGTGAGACAGTAGGAAACACCACCCTTTTGGGAGTCAGGCCAGTCTGTGTGAGAAACAGTGCTGAAAAATCATCACTGAGAAGTAAGGATAATTGAGGAAAGGAACCTGGAAATATAGTGTGTGTGTCTATGGGCGAAAGAGTGCTGGAAAAATTTCAGCTGACCAGCTCTAGAAGTCACAAAAAAAAGGACTTCAGAAAATAGTTTAGATTTTTAAAAATTCTTCACTTGTGTTTGAAATTAATTTGAAACTTGAATCTGGGGGGAGAAGCTTCAAAGCAATGAAGACAACACTGTCGTTCTGGTTATAAGCATAGAGCACTTGTAATCTGGGAGGCTCATGTTGTCTGTCTGACTGAGAGCAAGGGCCAAAACCCCTGAGTCTAGCATCACGGTGAGTGTCTTCACCCAGAAACTATGGACTTCCTTTTCCTTAGGACTTGTTCCATTTTGTATAAATGTAAGTTTGAGTTGATCATTCAGGGACCACAACACAGCTTCTTATGGTGTGAGTTTGAAATTAATCCTGAGCCTCAGAAGTCTTTTCTGATAAAATTTTCATGAAATTTTAGTAGGAAAGTATCTGTTGCAACAAAGTAGTCTTTTTCTATGGAAACTCCACTTCGTTATATAATCCTCAACCATTTTTATTCATCTACTACTGAAACGGAACTGATAACATTTCTGCTATCAAAAAACTCCATCCTCTAATCCAAAGCACATATGCAAAGATTTCCCAGAATCAAGCAAAGAACACAAAAACTTATCATGAGGTGGTGTTTTGTTTTGATGAGATGCCAGAAGTTCTTGGAAACACATCAAATATCTGTGATAGTCTTTGTAAAGGGAATTTGTGTAAAATAGTTTTAATGACAACTGTACTATTTTCACTAATTAGGCTTTATAGAAATCAAAAGAAATAGGGTAATGTTCATTTACCTGGATTTAAAGGAACTGAGTGGAATGAATACAAAAAATATTACTGACTCATTTGCTTCTTTTGATTAGTATAAGCCTCAAATTTCCAATAATACACTATCTGGGCTCCCTTCTTCATTGTGACAGTTGATACTGTTCTGTTTTCATAGGTATTGCTAATGCATATGGCATGTTTTGAAATATAGTCTGCCTTCATTGCCCACTGAGATGTCATTTAAGAGGGAATTAACAAAGGTTAGGAACTAACATAGGTTCCCGGCCAGCAGTTGCTAGTAGAGGAGGGAATAGAAACTTCTCAAGTGACAAATACTAAAATGGGTGAAACAAATGCTTTCAGAGTAGGGTTGGATGGGAATGTTCTTGCGTGGAAGAATCAAATGACAGAAATATACATCTATACATCTTTGGAGAAGAGTGCTGGGAACAGAGTCTTGGAGGATTTTGACAATTAAAACAGAAAGCGTGACTGGAAGCAGTAACCACATCTGAGTTGTTCATTCCCTGAAGGGGAATTTGCTAAGACTGGCAGCAAGAGCTGCCTGAGTGGAGGGTTTACATCTTTTCATTCACTCTGCCTCCCAGATCTCTGTGACCCTCAGGGGCTGACGCGAGGCTTGTTCACTTGGTTTAGTCTTCCTCAGAGTTTACTTCTCCCCTGACAGTTTCTTATTCATTTCTGGTGGCATCCAGCAGTGACTGTTGTTTTGATATGGTGATAGTTCTTCATGCTACATAGCTCTGAATAATTTCTGCCTGTTAATTTTCGTGTACTCCCACAATAATAAGCACTTTTTAATGGAGTCATTAAATAAACCTGTAAAATTCCTTGTACAACATTTTAGGACTGCTTCATCTGGACCTTCAGAAAGCTAAACCTCTAGTTGTAGTTTACAATATGGGGAAAAGCAACTGTCTGAAGTCTTAAAAGCCTTGCTTTACCATATGGAAATAATTAAAACAAAAGTAACATTTAAAACGTCTTTTTTTAAGCACAGATTGTGTCTTGAGAGCACTCTCTAGTATTGCAGAGGACAACTGCCACAATCTAGCCAAAGTCTCTTCTTCCTTTCTTCCCAAGAATAAGAAATGAATTGTCCTTATTTAGATAAATGTTGCAGAGTTGTCAGTTCAAGTAAAAATTAATTCTGTCACTTAGATTATGTTTTTCTTAGGTCTTTGCTAATTTTTTTGTAGTTAGCATGTGTAGCTGTGCACAGATGTGACTTCTGACCAAACCAGATCTTCTCAAAAAATACTGCTTCACTGTTATTTAAGGATGCAATATTAGGGCTTTTATGGACCACAAAGCTGACTCCTAGCTTTTATTTTAAAAAAAGAAAAAAGGGGATGGATGTGGTGGGAGAAAGGGTTCATTTCAGAACCATCAGAATTTTTGACATTTGAAACTCTCCTTTTTTTTTTTTTTTTTAAATTAAGATCAAAATATTCAGCAGTTTTGAGTGAAATACAGAACCAGTTTGGGATTATCCAAGTATGCATACAAGGTTGCTTATAAACTCTACTGTAATCACTCTTTCTAGTTCTCAGCGTTTCTACAAGGTGTTGAGATGCATCTGTGCTGCATGACTTGGTATTTTCATGTATTGTTTTTGGGCTTTTTCTTTGAAGGGAGAAGCTGATGAGGTAACAGGAGAGGAAGTGCAGCAGGGATGCCAAATGGGGGGACTTCACTTTTGTAAATCTTCATTATTCTTGAAGAAATTGGGTGTGGGGAAGCAGCTGGCTTTGTGTGGGGAGAATGATAGGGGAAAAGGGAGTCAGAAGCAGAACCTCAGCACAAGGAGTATGTTTTTGTGGGGATGTCCTCACATGCATGGACTATAAACAACATCAAGAAGTGTGAAGAGTTGAGGCTGTCCCTCTGTCTCTTCAGGAATCCATCTCCACCCTGGCCTGCGTTTGCACAGGGAAAAGGGAGTTGTGTTCAGTGTTTGTTGGGCTTTGCTTTGGCAGCAACGTGATTTACAGAAACCTCTTCTACAGTCTCCTTCAGAGCAGTGAGGGATGTGCAGCCTCCCCAGGGACCTGCCGTAGGCTCAGCACAGTCCGGGGTGGCTGACAGGGATCTTCCCACTGCGCTGGGGGATCAGGCAGGAGAGTGAGTGTTCTGGCTAAAGGCAATGAATGTTACCATGCACCATCCTTTTGTCAGAGTAACTAATGACTATGCATTGGTATGCATAAGGATAGTCCTGACTTCCTCTTACAGAGTTGGGTTTTTTAACCTGATTTTGTTTTGTTTTTTTTTAATGCTGTGATTACTGGTTCTAATCCAATTCCTGATTAGATGGAGTATTAGATTGAGTTCTAATAAATAAAACTAACCCCCTGTAATATCTATGGCAGTACAGAATAAGGAAAGCATAATTCACTATCAGGCAGTGAATCAAGGAGTTCTGGCAATGCTTGGATCTGGAAGTCTGGCCTTTTTATGTGACATCGATAGAAATATGGATTACTTTTGGCTACTTGGGTGTAGGCTTCTAATTGCAAATTCACTGAATTATGGTTACCCCTTGCTGTTTGAAAACAAAATTGGAAGTTCACCTTATTGCTGAAAACCAAAATTTCTTACAAGAAATAATGGTCAGATTTTAAACATACGTAATATGAAGAGCCACTTTTCCAAAGCCCAGAAAGCCCTATTTATAGATAAATTATTTGCTCTTTCCAAGAGCCTGGCCTTGGGTCTGTCTGCAGAATGCATTACAAAATCCTAGCTAGGACTTAAAGCACACTTTGCTCCTAATCGCTGTGCAAAAGGCACCCATACATAGCCACAGTGCACCCAAGGAGTAGCCTCAATGTTCGTATGGGTACAATTGAATACACAGTGATGTTCTTCAGCTCATGAGCAGAAATCTGTCTATGCCCAGAGCATCTCACTGGAGAGCCTTTCCTTATAATCATAAAATACAGGAGAAAGCCTAGCCATTTAAAACCCAAATATTTGGCACCTCCAGTCTCAGTGCTGCTCCTCCACAGCCGTGCTGGTTTTTAACTTCCTCTTTTTATTAAACTATTAAATTGGGAATTTTTATTACTCCCAATTTAGCACTTCTAATAAAAAGTTACAGTTAAAAGCCTCTGTGGGTACTGAAACTTGCAGCTGTGATTGCTCTTGATGGAAATAAAGACAAACTCAGCTTTTTAAGCTTGCCTCTGTCAGGTGGTGGCTCCAAATCAGAGGGAGCTGGGTGGGAGAACAGCTGGGAAGGAATTACAGCAGCAGGAGGGGGATGAGGAGAGAGAAGGTGTCAGCAGAAGAGAATTAATTATGTGTATGTGGTGCAGCTATAGTTACACTATGAAAATACCTCAAAGTTTGGAAGTAATCAAAAGCCACTCACGGCTTTGATACGGTACTTGTTCAAACATGACATCAGTATTCAGTAGTAGTGGCTTGAACCTCATTGGAGACTTTGAATAATTGTACCATTTGTGTAAAATTCGGTAGCATGCAGTGGTCCTGACCAGTGTATATCTCAGAAAAAATGTAGCAGCGGGGTGAGGTAGCACATTGCTACAAATCCTGGGAAGAGGATGTTTGAGGCTGTTACTAGCTGTAAAGGGCAACGTGACCTCTTGAACTGGGGATTCAAAGCCACAATACAAGAAATTTCAATACAAAGAAAACTTCTTTTGTATCCAGCTTCCTAAACTGGTGTAATTACCTTTTTTAACAGAGGAAAAAAAAAATATATATAAAAAAGTGCAAGAATATATTTTTAAACTGTTTTTCTGCTGGAAATAAATCTTTTCACTAGAAAAAAAACCACTGAGATGGAAACTCTGATATAATGATCTAAAGTTTTCTGTCTCAAGTCAGACTTTTTTACAGTCCCTTTTTCTTTCTGTAAGTATAATATGTGAAAGGAACATAAAACCATCTTTTCAATTACTAAAGCTGAATTCAAAGTTACCTGACTGGACTGCAGGAGCCAGTCCTGTGGTGAAAAGAATACTGCAAGCATGAACGGTGTCTCCTGCAGGGCCTTGGAAATCTCCAGGAATACTGCTCTTCTCTGCTGACTGCTTTTCCCTTGGCTTAGGAAATGAGGCTGCTTCCCTAGAGGGAGGTTATATGGCTTGTGATTTAATTTGTGTTTTGTTCCAAAAGAAAAACCGGTACTGTAGACCTCTGAAATAAAAAGCATAATAGCATAAAACTCCCCATTCTTTCATTACATACTGGATGACCAGAGCTATAGCAACTGAGCAGTTGGTCAGAGTCTCATAGTTTACAAAACACTGCTGAAGGTTTGAGGAGGAAATATTCTTGCATTGAAGACGAAACTCCCTTTGACTTCTCCTGGAGCTGCATTTCATGCTTATGATTTGATGGTGCCCCCAGTTATGTCAGAGAACAGGTCAGTCCATCCAGACTCATTTTCAGAAAAGCTCCTCAGATTGCACCTTTCAGCAATGTGACTGAGTTAAATTTAGCTCTGCTCGTTTTGCTGAAATTTTCTTGAATGTAACAGTGCTGAAATTAGCTGATAAACTGTGGGGGTTGCCGAATCTGAATAGCCTTTGGTGCTGTCTGTCTTTCCTCAGTTTTCCCATCTCTTTTTCATATTATGTGAATGTGAGGCAATGTTTTTTAATCAATTGAAAGTCCGCTTGAAGCCAAAGCCAGCATGTGCACACAGTATTTGGGTGACTTAAAATGCCTCTTAGGACAGCAGATTTTAAGTGATGGCAGGTATCAGCTTTCAGCAGTAAGGCACCTCTGCAGCAGTTCAGGAAACAACAGTGGTCCCAGCTCCCCCCTGTCTTGGAGGGTGCCACTGCTGTGCCTGGTGGCAGGAGAAAGCGAGTGTCCACTAAGCCGTCCCAGTTTAGTCCTGTGCTTTAATGCATACCTTTTCTGGCAGTGGTGCACGCTAAGACATTCCTCAGACTCGGTCAATATTTGTGTTTCTCTCTGGGAATCTCCATCCATTTTGAATAACTCATATTAGCTGGTGGTCAGGAAAGAGGCATATCGGTTAAAAATAGTGGCTTTACGACGCTGCCATTCTATTCGTTGGTCTGATCTCCAACACAGACTAACCAATTTTTCAAAAGGGAGAAAAAGGTATATTACTGTGGCCAGTATTTAGAAATAGAGCAGTATGGCTGTCTGACTTACAAACAGTGACTCAAGCATGCTTCTGGTGAATGAGGCAAATACACTTGCAATGAATGGGAACAGTGTAGAAGTGAACAAATATTTTGATGTGACTCAGTGAAAGTTAAAGAAAAACATTCTGATATAGGGAAAGGGAGAGAGGACAATGCCTTTATGGTTGCACTGATCAACCATTCCAACTGTTTATATTTCTCCAGGGCTAAAATCGGGGGGGGAGACGACTGATTCTTATGAATATTTAATATATATATTTTTTAAATGTTTAATCAACTCAGTGAATTAAGGAGACTTGCAATGAACAGATGAAGTATCAGAGTCTGTGGAATGAAGACAAGCATTTAAATTAAGAAAACAGCATGATAAGATTGTGCAAGCTGAGTCCAAGAACCCTTGATCTATAGAGATTTAAGGGATGGAAGGGAAGACAGGCAGGAATATATAAAAAGATCCTATTAGTGCCCTGGGGTTATCTGAGGAAAAAGTACTTTGCACTGTGAGAAATTAATTTGAAAATGTTTACTTTTTGTCCAGATGTTTTATGGGGAACTCTATGGCAAAGTGCAGAAAGAATGGGAGATATAGAAATAAAAGCAGGGAAGGAAGGTAGAGTATTTTAGACGCTCTTTTCCAGGATTTTTTCATGTTCCCGTACAGCACAAGTTTCTGCCTTTTGTAAAGGGAGATCAAAGCTGTAGGAGAAGCATAATCTAACAAAAGGCATCTGGGCCTTGGGATAAAAGGAATAAGTGTCTGAAAAAGGATGACAAGTGTATAGTTATTCCTCCTGTCAGATCTAACATGAAATTGGAGAAACAAGAACACAACCTGCACCAATCTACCTCTCTTACGCCATCAGGAGTGGAGATCTGAAGCAGTGGGAGGACACGCATAGATAAATAGTTAAACTAGTAGCGGAATAAAAATGCTGTTGTTGTACAATTGAAAGAAAATGGCCACAGCTTTTCATTTTTGTCTGTCTTAAAACGTAGGTTTTGCTTATTAATGTAGATTTATGGGGCTGCCATATCGAAACATTTTTAAGGTTATGTAATATGTAGCAAGGTATCTGAAAGGTCATTTTCAAAAAGCTAGGACTTGGTGTGTATCATTGTAAAATAGTGCTACTATGTCATTAAAGCTGAAATTTTGAGGAAGTATAAGTTTTTACTCTTTTACCTGTTTCTGGACTTTATGTATAAGTAACATAGGCACTATCATAAGGGCTAGCCAGGTCCCTGGACTATGCTGCCTGTCTCTAGCAGCAGACAAAGATTTCTATTAGAAACGCTCAGAGATTCCCAGTGTCAAGAATATGGATATGTGAATTCTGATTCCCAGCAGAAAATTAATGTTTTGCAATAATATCTCTTCACTTTTTATGCGAGTTTAAAAGGGAAGTTGCTCATGATCTGCCTTCTGATCCATGACCTTATCTCTGCCTGTAAAACCATGATCTCTTGGCCTTGTTGCCACCTTCAGCACTGAGATTCATGCCAGCTTTGTGTTCTTCAGCATTCATTTTTGTGGTATTGCTTTTCTTAATAAGAAAAGATGAATAGAAGGACATCCTCCTCCTCCTGCTCCATGCGTGCCTGTATCTAGTGCACTGTGTACTCTGTTCTTTCCTTCTCTGGAGTGCTTCCGATTCTCTTCATCTTCCCTCCTTTCCTCCTCTCTTCTTTCTTGACTGGTATTTCATTCATCTGTGCTTGAAACCCTTCAGTTTTTCAATCTCTCTTGTGTGGTAGAGACTAGGACTTAATGATCAAGGTGGAGAGAAGCCTTCAGCCCCTGCAGTGGTCCGGGTGCATTTTGTATTGCTTCCTGGTCTGTTACTGAAACAGCTTATTATTTCTCTATCTATATCAGGCACTGCATCACTGTGCAGCAGTGTCCTGATGGCCAGGTTCGTAACAGCGCCATTTCCACTAAGCTGCATTCTTTTAGAACCAACAGTGTTTATGAGTAAGCTGAGAAATTATTTGCTATGTGTATGGCCCTATATTTTTTTTTAAATATAAATCTTACCTACTGTTTTGTTCCCTGGTCACTTGCTGTTAAGCTGGTCTGGAATTTCTTACACCATCTGTGCTGTGAATATGATAAAATTGTAGATCCTTTCAAATACTTTGTTTAGTCATGCCTAAAGTTCATTAATGCATAGCTTAAATAATTGGTAGACTTGATGAATATGTGAAAAAAAAATTTTAAATATCTCATTCAGCCCTTTGCTGTCTTGAATAGTGAATGTTTATTAGTTCTTTCTTTGTTGTCTTTTAAACTGAAAATTTTCTAGGTAAAGGTGGATGGTCAGTTGACCAGAATTAGCGGAATTAGCACAAGGGACAAGGTTGCTAACTACATGAACCACTTCCTTGCACAGGATGAAGATAAGCGATGTTAAAGGAGCATATCGGGAGTCCCTGCTGGCTTCAGGATGCAATGCTTGTGCCAGAGCTCATTGAAGGAATTCTGAATTTGCAGCTCAATTTTCCAATGAATTCACTCTCCTTCTGTCTCTTGCTTTTCTGTGTTTACATTCTACAAATATTCTAGTAAATGATGGTATGCTTACTGAAATTTTATAGAATATTTCCAGAAAGTCATCTTCTCAGCTCTCATAACCATCAAATTTTGGAAGTGTCTTGTGCTCTTTATTTGTCCAAGTAGATTTCTGAGACAGAGATCTTAAAACAATGTCCTAGTTTGTTTTGAATTTAAAACAAACATAAGGAAAAGTCTGTTTCTGGGAAATGTGCAAATGGAAAGTGACAGCATCTGATAAATAGGCTATATTGAAATATTTGCACAAAAAATTTTCTGGGTGCTGGGTACAATTTATTTGTGGACACATGGAACAACAACAGAACACTAACTCGTGCCTTGACTTCCAGATATTCCCTTGGAGATTCTTACCAAAATATTTGACTTTTTCAGGCAGAAGTAAAGGTGATTGTGGAGAGGTAGAAACAGCAATTTTACTTCTCCTGTCTTCCAGGCTGGTCTCTCTATTCCTTTCCCTCTGGTCTCTAATCTCCCATTTGACCAATTAGACACAACAGCACAGTCAGACTTAAAGGACTAAATAGCAGCAGGAATGCCTCAAGCCCAGCTGAGAGGTTTGTGCATCACTCTTCCATCCTGGGAGGAGAACAAGTAGAAAAATCCTGTCTCCAGCATGCAGAGCGCCCTAGATCTGCTCTCTTCGTACAGGGAATGCTACAGGCCTGTTGTACATGAGAGCAGATTGCTGCACAGGCTCTCATTGCTTGCTAGCCTAAAACTCTTTACTAGCTTTAATAGCACGCGTTAGCAGTAATTGTTATGTGCATTCCCAAATAAGCCTTTAAAGGGAAAGTGTAGATTTGCTCTCTCAATAAAAATACTTTTTCAGTCAAGGAAAAAATCCTAGTGAAGTATTATAATGAAAGTGATAATGTTGCTTCAGGAGCAATAGGCGTTGTGGTGGCCTGTATATAGTTGAACAGGGTGTGCTAGAGTATCCCCATAAAATTATTTAGGATCTCGTCATAACTAAGAGGTCTGGAAAGTACCATCTGTCTCCACCATGTGCTGTTGTGCCCCACGGCAAGTGGCAGCGAGTGTGTGACCATGTTTCTGCATAGATGTATATTGGAAAAATTTGAGAGGACTGGGATACTAATCGTTTGTGGTTTTGCAGCCCCTTCCATCTGAAAACACTTCTCTGGCTGCTATTGACCTCCTCTGGGTCATCCTGGAGGAAATGAGGTGAGCTGGTGAGCATGGTGATAGCCATGTACACCTGCTGTTATCTTTTAGTTACTCTTTTAAACAGAAAATTTTGAAAATGCATTTTCTTACACATCCACAAAGTCTTATTTCCTTGCTTTTTTTTTTTTTAAATAAAGGAAGTGGAAGCATTGTACTGATTGTGAGATATTTTAAAAACACTACAGCTGGATTAAGAAGCTGAGTCTGTGGCTTGGAATAGAAAAATGCCTGGAAAATTAAGAAACAGATGTTCTATGTAAGAAAAAAGAAAGATCTTTGCTTGTCCCAGATACAAGTTCACCTAATCCTACGTGTGCAATACTCTTCTCTCCATCGTTGACCATAACTCATTTGTTTTAGAACTCCATCATTCTGATGACCATTTAAAAACTCGGAAGGAATTACCGAACTATGATCCTTTTTTGTTGTACACTTATCTCTGCTCCAGTGTTATCTTTGAATAACGCCTTTTAGCTTGAGAAGGTATTTTTCCTTTCTTGCGTTTGTATTTTTCTAGTTGTTTTGTTTTATGCACTTGCTTTGTTCTATGAGATTGTGAAAGAGATAAGCTGTTGCTAAGAAGCTGTTTTGGAAACATCTTTGCTGTTCTGGCCTGAAAGACAGTGTGCTAAAGCATCAACTAAAGATCTGCCTTACTGTTCCTCTAAGATACTCTTTCTCACACACGCTGGCACAAACGGCATCTGAAGAAGCCACATGCTGAGACCTTCTCTGGTTGGAGGCTGTACCTGTCCTGCAGAGAAAAAGCAACCTTTGGGAGTGGCTGCAAATCTATAGTCTACTGAATGCTGCTCATTTCCCATCAGTGTTGCTGCCTTGTGGCTGCCTGCCTGGCAGCTTGAGTGCTCAGGGCTGTAGACCCTCCTTTGCCTCGGAGGACGTGCTCTAGTGACGCTGAAGGCAAGATGTGAGTCTGGCCTTTAGGCTGACTTCAGGGCTGCCCCCAACAGACAAGGCAGGTTGCCTGAAATTTGACTCTCAGATGAAAGGTGTTGAGTGACTCCACAGGAGGCTCTATAAAACTCAGCTGAACTTGTGCCTGAAGCTCCTCTGTATCATTACTCAGGGGATCCTGGTCAAATAGTTCTTTCCACTGCTGTGGTGTTCTTTATGGTGGAGTTTTCTGTTCCTCACATGGCTTCTTTAGGTCTTCTGAAGGTGCCTTTTACAGAGATTTTGTGAAAAAGTTTCTAAAGAGAGACCTAGTGGGTAACATCACCAAAAAATTTGGTCCCTCAGCTGGCAATATTTTAATCTAACAATGTTTTAGGGAGGGTTCGTTGTTGTTTTTTATTGGGTTTGTTGTGGCTTTTTTTAGAATAGCAATATGGCCTTTTCTTGTAAGTAGCTTTGCTACTTAAATAGCTTTTATCAAACCCTTGCAAATCTCACCAGCCTCCTACTTTTCCAGATTTTCTCCAGTACCAAACAGTTTGGGGTTTTGCTCCTTTTCCATTCCCTCCTCCTCACCTTTTCCCCATTCCAGTATGATAAAATGGGCGATAACTAGAAGCTCTCCTCAGATTGAGATATAAAAAATAAAATTACAAAAAAAAAAGTCAGAAAACTGAAAGGTACATTCAAAACCAGAATAACTCTCATCTGGACTCTTTCTGTCTTGAGTAGGTTGAATTACTTTCATGTATAATTTTGGCCATTAGAATCAGATCACTGCAGAGCCATTGCAGTTTGGATCTAAATCCGGGATTAAAGACACTGGTCAGATAACCAGGTTACTTTGTCTCTAGGTGAGAGGAAAATGGCTGAAGCTTGCAAGAAAAGGTAAGATGGTAAAAACATTCAGATGACCAGTTCAGTGATTTGCTGTGAAACATTTACATTGAAGAAAGTCTTTAATTTATGGCGCCAAGTGCAGTATGAAATCCATTTTGTTTCTTACCACAAGAACGCCATGCAGCATTACAAGCATGGGGAAGAGTGGCTGGAGAGCTGCCTGGCAGAAAAGGACCGGGGGTGTTGGTTGACAGCTGGCTGAATATGAGCCAGCAGTGTGCCCAGGTGGCCAAGAAGGCCAACAGCATCCTGGCCTGTGTCAGGAACAGTGTGGCCACCAGGACTAGGGAAGTGATCATCCCCCTGTACTCAGCAACTGGTGAGGCCCCACCTCGAGCACTGTGTTCAATTTTGGGCCCCTCACCACAAGACATTGAGGGGCTGGAGCTGGTCCAGAGAAGGGGAACGGAGCTGGTGAGGGGTCTGGAGCACAAGTGTTATGAGGAACGGCTGAGGGAGCTGGGGTTGTTCAGCCTGGAGAAAAGGAGGCTGAGGGGAGACCTTATCACTCTCTACAACTACCTGAAAGGAGGGTGTAGAGAGGTGGGAGTTGGTCTCTTCTCCCAAGTAACAGGCGATAGGACAAGAGGAAACGGCCTCAAGTTGCACCAGGGGAGGTTTAGACTGGATATTAGGAAAAGTTTTTACAGTGAAGGGGTTATTAAGCATTGGAACAGGCTGCCCAGGGAAGTGGCTGAGGCACCATCCCTGGAGGTATTTAAAAGACGGGTAAACATAGTGCTTAGAGATATGGTTTAGTGATGGTTTTTGTCAGAGTTAGGTTGATGGTTGGACTAGATGATCTGAAAGGTCCCTTCCAACCCAGGCAATTCTATGATTCCATATTTTTATGGAAATGGAAAAATAAACCAGATATTATAAACAAACCGAACAATGTTTTTGTAAACATGACGGACTCTACTCCTGGTTTGCTTCCCTGACCAATCTTGACAAAAGTTTGCTGTGAGGTTTACCAGGAGGTCATCAGGTACTTTTAGATGCTGACAGTGACTATGGCACAACCATTAGTGCTAATGTCACTCTGACAGAGTTGCTTCCTTGCAAGTGGTGGAATCTCTTTGATTGATTTTGACCTTTTTTCTCTGAAAACTGTGTGCTTGCAATGCTGTGGTCTATTATAGTTTGGTTTAATGCGCCTTTAGGTATCATTAAATAAGTGTGATATAGGACTTGCACAAACTGGAACGATGAAGACACATTCACAGCTCAGAGTATCACTGAGAGTCTTGCACAGGCCTGTTTAAATTCTCACAGTGTGAGAGGATATGAAGTTTTTAAGATCAGTAATGCCATGAAGAAGAAAAAAAATTAAGTGGAAATATATATACAGAAAAAATATCAGTGTTTCTCAGGAAAAGCCTTGAGGATTTTCCGCTGAGTTATCAGATAACAGTCTTAGAAAAACAGAGAAAGTATCTCTTGCAAAGTCATGGTGGATCAATAGCTTTTTTAACACCATTGTGTGCATCTGAATTTTATCTCAAAAAGCTGCTATTGTTTAAGGCTGGAACCCATGAGAATACATTTTCCTGGTTTTATATTCTTTCCTGAATCATCTCTTACAGCAAACAGGCTTCTTGGCAAAGTGGACCGTGTCTGATGTGGTGTGGCCATTCTTGTGTTTTCACTCGTGCTCTCTTAATGTACCAAAGCGTGGAATCTGAAAATGAGTGGGATGGAGCCTCCTTGGAGATGAATGTCAACCTCTCACTGAACTCACTTGTGGTACGTAGGGCATGCAGCTTTTGGAGAAAAATCTCTGGAGAGGTTATATGATTGTGATACTGGGCCAGGTCCAGAGGCACCAAGACCAGGGAAAGATTCTGCTGGATTGAGCCTCTGTCCCTTGACTTTCATTTGCATCTTTCTTTACTCAGAATATTTAGGAACTTAAAAATCGTTGTTACAAATAAAAGAAAGTTACTCTTAAAGCAGTACATAGGCTTTGACCCTTTCTTTGACTGCAGTTGTTTATGCTTTCATTCAATTCTGCTGAAACTGCCACTTCAATCTTTGGCTTTTGATTTAATAGCCCCCTGTCAAAGCCTGCATAAAACTGATTTAAAATAACCATAGGAACAGATAGAGTGTATTTTCTTAATCTTTCAGATTGATGTTTTGTTTCTCTCAGATCTTTGTAAAAATTCAATAGAGGGTCTTGAAATGCTGCATTTAAATTAAACAAAATCTACAATAGAAGAGAAGAAAAAAACCCCAAACCCAGATTGCTGTGCTGAAGCTGTGATTTTATGCATTACAGTTTAGCTAAGACCCGTTCAAGGAGAAACTTCAGCAGCTTGCCAGGGGCAGTCTCCATGAGCTGTGGCTGCTGTTAGAACCTGCTGTAAATATTCTGCTGTTTTACAGCTGGCAACTGTTAAACTTGGCGCAAGCCCATGTACAATGCTTAGATAAAAAATAAATATTTCTTTTCTCTCCCTTCAGGGGTAATCACGTTAATAAATTCCAAGAAGAACAAATAATCTAATCGGTGGTGAGGACTCATTAGTCAATACTGTTATCTCACTCATTTCATTCATAAAGCTGCATCAGCCATGTGCTTAGAAACCAAACAGGTTTCCCTTTTTTAACAGCAAATGTACTAAACTGCAGTGGGTCTGTCTTTATGGCACGTCTTTATTTATGTTTGCTGAAGTAAAGTGGTTGTCCTTGGCACTTTTGAGCAGATGGTCTGGGTTCTCCAATTCTACTGAGAACTGTATTTGTAACTAATGCAATATCTGCAATATCATTTCATGTTATCATTAATTTTTTTGAATGAAGTGTTCATAAAGAATTTTCTCAAAGCTAGGACTGACCTTTCTGAATCCTATCTACAGAACTTTCTACATCTGAAAACTATGACAAATGTTTTTACATCTATTTATAGGCCATACTTTTACCATATTTTATGGTTTACATTTATGTTTCTCCTGAGTCCTCCTTCCAAATGTTAGACAGATCATATATTTGCAATATACTCTACATGCTATGAAAGCAACATCCTCAGTGATATCTCTTTAGAAGTTACCTCAGTTAAACAGGATAATGCAGGGAGTGTGATACCTGTGCTTGATGAAGTGGGATGGAAACTATTATCTTAATCGCTGTTTTCTATTTAATGTCATTAATTCTGAAGCATTTTTAGCTGCTCTTGCACATTCTGAATTGCATTAGTGCTGCTAGGACTAGTTGCCCATTCCATCCATTCATCTCATTCAAAATATTTCTTATGTTTAACGTGTTCTTAAAATAGATCGTGTTCAGCTGCCGAAAGATAGAAACTTCTCTGTTTCATCTAGCATGAGAACCTCATGATGTGAGTGTCTTCCTATATGAGCACTGAAATTTTGGTACTGGCTGCCTCAGGAGTTGACCAGAGGAGAATCTGGTTCCTGAAGAGTGCCTGCTGGCAGGTGAGCAGCATGCTGGACTTTTTACAAGAACACTTTGCCATGAAAGCTGCTGTATGAACGTAGATACAGAAATTGTCACCAGCTAATTTCCTCTGTTCAGGCCTGCCTCTCAATCTGTGTCTTAATACTGGCACCTCAAGGAGTTACTCCAAGAAGCAATAGTCCTTCAGTTCCAATAGTGGAGAACGCATTGTTTGATTATTTT
The DNA here is from genome assembly GCA_013396915.1 of Stercorarius parasiticus. Taxonomy (NCBI): domain Eukaryota; kingdom Metazoa; phylum Chordata; class Aves; order Charadriiformes; family Stercorariidae; genus Stercorarius; species Stercorarius parasiticus. The sequence goes on from VWZL01004029.1 coordinate 204,307, forward strand.
TAATATTTTTTCCCCCTGTCATAATACAGGCTGTTGGCTCTCAAACTAGGAGTGCCGTAATTTTTATGGGAGGTCTAGGTGCCTAACTGCTACAAATAAGCATTATTTCTTTGGCTTGAAAAAAGCTCACCGGCACTCTGTTTTTAAGTATCCCTGTAATTTGGGGGGACAGAAGACAAATTTAAGTGGCTATATTTACATGTGGAACAGGGCTACCTCAGTTCTCCAAGGGTAGATTTTCATTGTGAGTGGCTGCGCAAAGAAATACATAGCTGAGAAGAGGCAGATCCGAGCAGATATCAATTATCTGAGCCTCATTCACTTGAGTGGAGCTGCCAGTTTACTGCAGGATTTGCTGCAGGATGCTGGCAGAGAAATAGGGGATATCAGCAAAGACATTAGTCACTTGTTGCACAGCAGTGTTTGGCATGTGGCCATTTGCTACAAATTGCCCTCAAAAGCTTTACATCTTCTTGAAGCACTGAGCTATTTAGCGTGTTAAACTTCATGCACGTTGGTGTCCTAATAGAATTCCTTACGTAGGCAACGTGTGATGCTCTAGCTGGCAATGCGAATGTTAGTAGATATGTATACGTGTATATAAAGTCAGGAGCCAATAGCCAAACAAGAGGAAATTGGGTTCTAGTGTTAAAATGTCAAGTTTTCAGAGTTCTTTTGCAGTCATAGAGGGGTTTTGAAGCTAAGAAGCCATGCAGGGCTAGAACCTTATTCAGGAAAGACAAAGAGGGAGAGAGAGATGAGTTTCTCCTGTCCTCAGGTTTCTGCTCTATCGCCAATGCCCATCAGGTGTCATATCAAAAGTGTTTTCACAGTCATATAAATCAAGCATAGCCTTTGGTTTATATTTCAAATGCTGCAATTTCACATCCTCTTTAACTGTGCGAGTCTCTTTACCTGTAATCTGTCTGTGCTTTTGACTTCAAAAAGTTGCTAGGTAGGAAATTCCAGACTGAACAGAGGTTGTGTAGCTGTGGGTACTATGAACTCAGAAAAGATCATGAAAAAAACAAAGACCAGATCTCAGTCCTCCTTCATCTGAGAAATTTTAGGTCCTGCTGGCAATTTGCATATTGGGCTAATAAATCTCGCTCTTGGGACAACTTGTTCTTGTATTTGATGATACTATTGGGCTTCAGAGAACTGTATCTTCTGCCATGCTAGCATATCTTCCATTTTCCTTGTGTTTACAAGAGGACATACATTTCCGGTTTCCCTGTCTTATCAAGCATCAGCTGGAATTTCCCTCCAGCTCCATCAGAACGGACACCCTGTGAAGATCTAATCTCAACTCCTTTTCTTTACAGAGATTGTCACAGTTGGTCATACAATGAGAGTCACATTTCCTGGGGAAAAAAGGGCAATACCATATTCTTGTTTTTCCACTAGGTTTCCTTGGTATGGTAAGTGCTCCCTCTTGTATAGCAGAGAGTGGATGTACAACCCTCCCAACCTTGCAAGTGAAACAGATAAAGCTCTTCCTAAGTTTGCAAGCTTTTGCTTTAGGGGTTTCTCTGCTGTCCCTGTTTTTAGTGTTTCTGTCAGAGATTTCTAAGACTCTTTGTATTTTGTGATTTTTGTACACATGTATTTTTGTATATCTGTCCCTGCCTTTCTGTGGAGCTGTGATGCAGAAACTTTAAAGAGATCAGAAAAGATTACTTAGACACTTTGGAGGCTCCAATGCTCCAACCATATGAAGTTCATGAGGCTTTTTGTGTGGAGAGGTGGGGTTTTTTGGATTTTAAAAATTTTTGAAAATACTATCTGGTTAACTTTTTCCATTAGAAGAACTATCAGAAAAAATCAGCAGAAAACCAAATGTTTGCAACTAATAAATAAAGAAACCAAGTTTTCTTTGTTTAATAAAGAAACCAAGTTCTTCTATTTACAATCTTTGACAAAACTGATACTTTAGTTCATAAAATAGCAAACCAAATTTTTTTGAGGACAACAGCAAATTTGGGAAAGTAAGGTTTCCAGAGCAGGAATCTGACATGATCATAAAGGTAAGTGCAAAAGAGTCATGGCATGCAACTCTTCAAATATACTGAAAAGCCCATTAATAAGTCAGATGCATACTCAGGTCTAGGCGTCTTCTTTGTTCCTCTTGAAATCTAGAAAACTTTGCATAAGGAAGTTTGGGAGGATACCTTTCTGTTTTGCTTCATCCTATGAAGTAGTGACATTACATATTCCATTCTCTCTCTATTCCTAGTCATAATCTTGCACCCGCTCCTTTATGACCTTTCCAGGATATTTGTGTGCTGTACCTCATTTAGACTGCAGCAAAGCTCTCAGCTGCCAAACTCCTGATTTACTTTCTTTATTTCCAAATTTAACATGGCCCAGTTTTGTGCCATGAAACACAAACAGTTGCAGGAAATTTAATTGAAAACATGAACGTATAAACTCAGAAGAAAGCACAAAATGGAATTTATGAAGATAGCTGAAAATAGCCACGGCCATATGGATTTCATTGGGTATGTGCAATATGCTGATACCGTCTTTTTTTTTTTTTTTCCCCCGTAGCAATTATCTGCTCTCTATTTTCAAGTCCTCTAATTCTTCTTTTGCATTTAGCATCTCAAAGCCATTCAGAGAAACATACTTTAAGCATCATTACCAATACACAAATTGGTAAACTGGGTGTAAACATTTTATAAGCAACATGTTCAGTCTTATTTTTTAGTGTTGACTTTTGTTGGGTTTGGGTAGTGTGATGGGGGTTTTTTTGTTTGTTTTTTTTGTTGTTTGTTTGGTTTTTTATTTTGTTTTTTTAAATGAAAACATTATTTCACAGCTGCTAGCTTACTGGGTCACAAGTTAATAGTGTCTCTGCCTAGCGATGAAGTTGGGTTATTACTGACTGTCTCAATATGAGTTAGGCTACTGTGGATTTTTTCATTTCTAGTAGTTGTTATAAATGCTGTGTCATTATTGTAAGTCTTTCTCTTATCTGATATCATCAAGTATACTTGATGTATCAGGAATCCCTCTGCTTTCTGGTGGAATATTATCTGTAAGTAACTTGAAAGAGTAATTTGAGCATCAAGTTTAAGGAATAGAGTGTTTTAGGATGATAGCTATATTCCTCAACTAACTTTGCATTTGAATTTCATGGATTCATAGGAAACAATGGAAAATGTCTTATATGCTTGTAATAATATTTAAAAAGAAACGTGAGGGAGGTAACTTGAGTGATCTATTGCTGCCTTGAGCTAAAGCTGCAAGAAGAACAACTTCAAGAAACTCTGTGGGAGTTCTACTGTGACTTTCTTTGATGCTGTCATGAGAGGGGAGACAGGATAATCAGTGTATCTGCAAGTACAGGTGAAAAGTATCTTGTTGTGTAAAGCACCCATTTCCAGCAAGCATTCAAGGTGTAGGATAGATGATCATTGTACATAATAGGAGAAATGTTGGAAGATTTATTAGCAACCCCATAAAGTCAGGACAGCTGTTAAGTGATACAATCCTGCTTTCTGCTTCTCTACAAGCCATTTGTACAGGCTGTTAGCTCCATATGCGCAGCACCCTTTGTTTTACAGGCTGTTGTTTCTGCATCTATCAGAATTGTCCCCTTGGTCTGCTCTGTGGCATGTTCTATAAATCATACTTTGGCAAGAGGCACTGGAGGATTGTTTTCTTTAGAGGTAGTAGTACTTGGCATTGATAGGGCACACCAGAGAATCACATAAAACTTTACTAAGAATAAACTGAGCTTCATAACATCCCTCTGGAGCAAGTAAGTATCATCATTCCAATTTTTTCAAATATGAAATTTGACATTTTAGTGTATCTTGTGGGATGTTCTGTTTAGCCTTCATATTTTGATCTTAAAGTCATGGCTGAGTGGAATCCTTGTGTCCTTCACATGGTAGAATTCTCATGTGATGCTTATTGTTCATGCTGCTCCCTGGGGAGTCACGGACAATGGGACATGGCCTTGGCTGCATGGAAGTGACTCCAAGGGATCTTTTCTGAATGATGCTTGAGGCAGAATGCCTTCTTCTCTCAGCTACTCCCTACTCAACTGTCACAAATATGTATATTAGTTCCAGCTTCATTTTCCCCATCCATGTGGAGTTGAGTTTCCCAGCCCAGACTGCCCAGAGGAGGTTGGTGAAACCAGCTGAACCAGGGCTTTTGCAGCTGGGTGAGCCAAATGTATTTGAACTAAGGCGCATGAGACACATAAAGTTCATACATCTCTGTGTGATTCCAGGGAGAAACGCTGGATGTGAGATCTTGAGTGCATAGAAACTTGGAAGACTTAGCTTCGTATTTGTATTTACAGACACTAGGGAAACAAGAAACATGAGCAGTAAGGGTCAAATGTCTTTGGACTCCTGGCTTAGTAATGCAAATCCCAAGGCGGGTAAGCCATTAAGGCTGAAAGATGTGCTTTTAATACTAAAGGGAAAAGATGTTCCCATAACTTGATAATTATTCAAGAGAAATGGAGAGGCTTCTAATGCAGAAAATGGTCTAGTCTGTTGAAAAAAGATCTAAGGGCTAATTTTTGTTTTACTCCTGAAAGGAGTTCATGATAATGAGGTTGACATTTGCCAGTTGTTCTTCTCTATTTTTTACTCAGAAGGAATCCTAACTAGCCTTATGGCTACAGTTGTGGATAAGGTCATTTCTGCTTCATTCTTTTTTTCGCTCCGTTACTTCATGCTGGATTTGAAATGGAGTTTGTTTTGTTTTAACAGTTGTTACTCATTGCTTCCAAAAGTGACCATCTTCTTACAACACACGGGGTTACATTTCATTTCAAGCTGTGCATATGCTTTTGTGAGCATGGGAGCAGGAGGGTGAGAAAAATAAACTAATCGTATGGGGCAAATTTTGCTTATACAGAGAGTGAAACATATACAATGTAGTGACATGCTCCATGTGTAAATAATAGTGTCAACAAGCTGGCTCTATTTCCTGATGAAGAAGGGTAGTCCAATGCTGACTTTGTATTTTTTTTATTCTGATCCTGACGTTTACAGCTCAGCCCCTCCCAGGACAGAGGCCTGTGGTCTGCAGCACCCTTGTGTGCACAGTTAGCATTGGTTTTGGCCAGAGATCTTTGGTATGTGTGCCTGTACTTCTGCAACATGCTGCAAGTGAAACACAGGTACTCCATTTTATAGGGAAAGTAGAGCATTCTCCTGCTTTTGGCCTGAAAAATTTCTGATTCCACATACTAACAGTTTACTCTGTCCTTCTGATGGCTAGTAAAATTAAGCAGACATGTATTTTTTCTTTATTTGCTGGATGATGCTTCTGACTGGACATAAAGGACAGAAGGTGTTACTCTAATACTTCCTCAGAAAATTTCCTCTTGTTCCACCGCTTTCCAAACTTTAATATGCACTAACACTAAACAACAGAGATTCGGTAACTGATTGTGTGTGAATAAGTTATAATCAGACATGTTTAATTATGAATGTGCATGTGTATGTAAGAGAACAGAAGACATCAAAAGGAAATATGATACGTGCAAGGGATATGAAACAAAAAAGACGTTCCTTAGTGCTAAAAGCCATAAACTGTCAGGCATTTCAGTGATTTGTCACCTCTGCATTAGCCACTGACTCAAAGTATTAATGATAAAAGCAGATAATCATAGTGCTGTCCTCTAACAAAGAAGCTGTTATAGCTGGGTAAATAACAGGCCCTATAAAATTGTCCTAAATTTGTGTTTGCACAGCAGACAGCGTTCAGTAAGCTCCTGTTAGCTCTGGAGATGTTTGTGAAAGGGAACTTTTTCTTTTGTGTGTTTTATGTTGTAACACCAGAGGAAGAAACAAAGGGTAAAAAACAGATTGTGTGACGTGTTTTAAAGTGTCTGCTGAGGAGGGACAAAGCCAAAATAGCCTTCTGAAAGCCAAAGGCATGTCTATGGGGTTGCTACAGAGCTTCCAGTAGTCAAGCCTCATTTTCTTCCCGTCAAGTGAAGTACGGTAGTGCATTTTTGTAGTTGCAGTGATATTCTGTACACTTTATTCCTTATTCTTTTTCTGGCAGCAACAAAGTATTGACTGCCGTGTGACACAAAAATAGGACACGTGCTACTGAGACCATCCTACTGTAGACATTCGTATGGCCACAGCCACATCTAGCCAAGGTTATCAGTAAGGCCAAAGAGCAACCTATTTGGTAAACTAATTTATTTCTTGCTACAGAAGCTGTCCAATTAGAAATACCTGAAACCTTCTGCCAAGGAAGCGCTAGTCACTGCAGCTATGCCGCTTCCTCAAATCTTGGGCTTTGTGGTGCCTTCAAGCCGTGTAGTATCTATCACAAGTGTTGTATGATTTCAATGAACAAAACACCACAGAAGTACAGGCTGCAGGCAGAACTCTAGGGAATGCTTTGTAGCTCACGACAGACAGCTACTGCTCTCTGTGCTGCGGGAAGTAACTTTCCTTTGGTAGAGCTGAACAGTGTGATGTGACAGTCCCGACGCTCCCCCAGCTTTCCAGCCGACAAGGGAGAAGGTACACTTTTTAAAGGAAAGCTTTTTCCTTCAATAAATATGGACAGCGAAAAGACAATGAGAATAAAGCATTTTTTTGATTCTGATTAGTGCTTCATGCTGAGAATATTATGAGCATAAACCATCTTGCAGAATAAAAAATTATCAGGACAACAGCAGTCATCAGTTCAAGTAATAAAAAGGCACTTACGTTTTAAAAACAGAATTTAGAACTATAGTTATTTAATGGAGCCTTTTTTCTAGAGAAAATTTAGCATTTCCTGCTGTTCTGATGTTTATGTAAGGCAAATATGAAGTATTATCAGTTGAACAGAATTAGCTACCACTGAAAGCTTCTATCGCCTTCAGCTGAATCTACTTACCATGAGCAAAGTAACCGAGTGATGCACTTTGCTTAGATTCCAACTCAATTTAGGGAAAGGGTAGAAATGAAATTGCTCTTGGCCTTGATTAATGTTGAAAATATTGATCAAATGGCTTATCTGCCAAAAATGAAAAGCTTGTGCGTGTTCTTTGAAGATGGAGCATGGGTTTATGAGTAAGGCTCTGAGGGGATGATTCCAATAAGTAGATATCAAGGGATTTTTTTTCTATGGACACCAGTGTTTGATTGAAAAGGCTTTACTGAAAAAAAGAAATATGTATTTTTTTAAAGTGTTGTTTTTCCTGTATATACACACATCCATGTGTACTCGTCTCTGTGTGTGTTAGTTGGTAGAGCCCATTCAAGGTATAAATTGTCTAAGAAATGCTTGTGGCCACCCAGTTCTGAAGTTAATGGTATTTTGGTCCAGTCTCTGAGGTAGCCCGTATTAAACCGCTGTGCCATCAGGAAGCCGTCACATCAGTTGAGGACTCGAGGGCAGCAGAGCTGCAGCAGCATTGCCAAAGTGCCATCTGTACAAAGGGGTGAGAGGAGCCAATTTTCAAAGCGCGGTGTCTGCCCGGCTGCTGCTCATGCTGCAGGCTTCCTGGCGGCTCTGCCCAGCCACAGCAGCGCGGGGCGGCTGCACTGCAGCACCTCACCTGCTAAATATACCTGCCTCACTGTCCACTTCATTATGACAAACATTTCACATGGTTAACTTAAAAAATGGCTCCAAACCATTTATTTTCTCCCCCATTGTCTTTGTTTGAATGGTTCCTTCCATCTTCTCTCCATATTACTGAATCTCTGGTCTCTGTCCCCCTTTGCTGTTTATACTGTTGCTTCCCGCCACTGTTTTCCTGCCTTCTCCACTCCCTCCTGCTGATACTGCTGTGTATCTGTTTTTATGCTGTGCTGATTCCATTTCCTTTTCTTGTGCTTGTTGGCCTTTATTGTATTAAGCACAATACTGATAGTTTCTTTGTTGTCATATGTGGGATGAGATATGGCAATACATTATTTCACCGAAAATTTTCCTCAAAGGATTATCCCTCCTGGGTGAAATGATTGTTTCCTCTGTTTCAGATTAACCACGCTAGGAAGGAAATATTTCATGCTTCATTATTACCATTAATCTTCCAAGGTGCCCCTCTGAATGAAAATCCATTGTTTTGTTTAACAGAAAGGGACACGAATACAAGTTATCTAGTGTAATTATACTTCTAACAGATGTATCTGTCAGGTTACCCAGTGTTTGGTAACATAACATCACTGAATGTTACATTGCAATGTGAAACACATTTTCAACAAGGTATGCAGACGTGCACTTTTTCTGTTAACTCTAATAAAATGTGATGGTACTTAATCTACTGTAGTGCACAGGGAAGTATATTTACCTTTCAGTATCGTAGGAGACTTGCCTTGCATGCTATGTCAAGAACACCTGAGGTGTTGGAATGTGAATAAAGAGCAGGAAAGAGGGGTGCAATTCTGCACCCTTTGAAGTTGGTAGCAAAAAGTCCCTTTTCTTCTGTGGAGACAGAATCAGAATCATCACGTTACCTTTGGTTTTGCTTTCCAGTTGCTATCGTGGGTAATGGTGACCTGCAGCCAGAGAGGCCTTTTCATTTGAGGTGGTAGGAGACTAAATTCTTCACGTTCTTCATGCATCATGCCCCTTCCTGACTCATTGCTTTTGGAAAGCAGCACTTTATGTTCGCAGCAAAAGAAATATTAATTTGCAGATGCTGCTTGCTCATTTCTTTAGGTACTTAAGTAGTTCTGTAAAAGCTTTGCATGAATTAATATTAGGATGTGCCAAACTCATTATATTTCTAGCTATGATTTATAATTTCATCCTTTTTCTTGTTCAACCAAGAATACTCAGGTGTAGGGGAACACTGTAAAGCAGAGGAGCTTGGGAGGCAATGAGCCAATGTGTTTCATTAGCTGTGTGTGCTGTCCGGTGAGGATTGCACAGGCTTGTCAGTCTTACTGCATCTTCTACGTTTTTCTGTTATTTATAGCCCATAAAGCAAATCAAAGTACACTTCTGCCACTGACATAGATGGGGGGCTTTGAACTGCTTTGCCTCTTACATCTTTCCTTGTGATACGTTTTTAGATTCTTAAGTGCTTATACAGGAATTGTCACACTGAGTTTTTACAGTGCTTAGCAACTTTCAAGCCAATCTAAGGATAATAAATAATAATTATATCCTTCCTTTCTCTTCTGCTCTTTTGCTGTTCCTTTTGCTCCCACATGTACCCATGATGCTCCTACAGTTTCCAAGTCAGATATTAATAAGCTCATACGTGCTGGGATTTAGTTTGCCTGTACTTAATTTAGTTTCCTATGTATTAAAATATAGTTTTTAATTACATGCTATCTCAATACCTCTTTCTCTTCCGTACTCTGCCAACATGCCATTAGCAGTCACTGAAGTCCGTTTTTTGCATCTCAACCATCCCTTAACCTCTGCTCCCGGCCAGCTCCCTAGCACTTCCAATTCCCAACAGGGTTTTCCTCCTTTTTCTTCCTACCAGTTGAGGGAGCAGACTGGGGAGCACAGGAGTGATTGGTTCCTACTGTCACGTTCTGTGTGCTGACCGCAGCAGTCCTCATGCTGGAAAGGGTAGGCAAAGTCTTTGAAATGCTGGGATAAAGCACGCTCAAAGTACACAGAACTTAATCTCCAGACCCCTTTCAGGTACTCCAAAACAGAGATGTTCTAGCGACTATTAAAACTACAGCTATGAGTATATTTTAAAAGGCAGAAAACAACATATTTTGTCCAAATCTCATTTTGGTAAAAAAACTAAGCAGTTTTTGTTGGAACTGTCCGTGAAGTAGAATTTCATCAAAACTTTAACCCAGAAAGTTAGTGCTTTTGGAGTTATAAACAAATCACAGTGGTGTTTTATAATTGAAGCTGTTCAATAATCTAAACTATAGGAATCACTACTTTTACTAAGAAAGGAAGATTTGCATTTCTATGCAAACATTTTTTCCATAGCTTAGTATTTGCAGCCTATGGGGTTTTACTCTTTGGAATCAGAGATTTACACATCTGCAGATTTATCACACTGCTTGAAACGCCCATGATTATTATAAACCATGAAAAAATTAACGTGAAAATTATTTTGACAAATTGGTTAGACTCCTGCTTCTTCTACTCTGAGCACTCAGAGTAATGGATTCTGGTGCTCATGGAGAGCTTGACTTTTAACAGTTTGTGTGAATACCTGGGTACATAATGAACTGGGCATCAATTTTAAATCTCAGCTGGAAACCAAAATGCATATTAGTCATTTTTGTCTCTGATATCAAAAATATTTTAATCTCTTTCAAGTATCTTTCCTTTCGTGTATTTTGAAAGCAGATTACCTTTTCCTAATCTTCTGAGGCAGGTTAGCATTAGTTACTGTGGAAAAGGGAAAAATCCTTCTGATTCTTTATTTTTATTTTTCAATATATCGAACTCTTCTCTCCAGTAGTGGTCTCACAGCACAAAGCAAAATATGGAGAGCCTTAAGAGGCTTGAATGCAAATAATGGTTTTAATAATGACTACAGGACTGATTGTCTTTATTGGAGTTTTAATGGGGGTCAATGAGGTTAGAATGGAGAATACAAATTAAAAAGGGAAATTCAGGAAAGTCAATCTTTGAGTCTGTAGGATGTTGTTAGGGAAGATGAGGAATCCTGCATTGTCAGTGAGCAGCCCAACACTGGGGAAAAGGGAAGATTATATCTGCTGTAAGACTCAAGATGTGGTCCCTTTTCCTTCTTGTAAACAAAACTCCCCATAGATTTCAGGGAGTTTTGCCTACATAATCACAGTATATCTCTAGATCAGCCTAATCGTGGGGTTGAGTAGGCTTCCGCTGCAATGTGGCATAAGAGATCTCTGTTGGTTGTTTGGAGTTTAGATGTGAAGTGCCCTGGGAGAAAAGAAAGCTTTAAAATGAATCTGATGTCCAAAACAGTTGTGAAACACTACTGTAAAATCTAAATATGAAACCTAGAAGTATTAATAGAAACAGTTGTGATATTGATGTAATGCTCCCAAATAGACTCCAGTGATGCCTTCAACTAGTCTGGTGTCTAGAATGTGGCACTTCCCTCTCCAGTTTGAGGGTAAATTTTGCTCGTGACTCACCTGGGTGGGGATGTAGCAAGAGTCTTCTATGTGAGGATGTGCTCATCCGTATGGGAAGCCAGCATGCAAACATGTGGGATGGGAACTCTGGATTTGTCTTCTCCTGAGTTCCCAGAAAAAAGGTAAGGATTACATCTTGGGCTCCCCCTGAGGGTAGGAACTATTATTTTCAGAGGTTCTTCTTAAGAACTTTTGCTGTGTACTTGTGTAAAGATCAGGTATGCTATGGCCTGGGCTGATAAATCCATTTAGGCAAGAATGAAATTTTTGTTTTCCAGTGCTTAGTAATTCCCTCTTTTCCTATCATGAATTTAGTTTATGCTTGGCTTTGTGAGCTTGCTCATCATTTCTCAGGTAGATATAAGGTTTAGCTCTGCCTAAAAGTAGGGGAATAGTATACTCTATCCTAATGAAAAAGAGAAGCCATGAAGTAGTAGTATTACAGAGTTATTACATCTTCATAGCATCCAACATATGCTTGGTGCCCACAGATTGTATAGGCAGATTATGTTCCTTCTTTTGACATCTTCAAATGCAATGGAAGCTCAAAGATGCTACTGAATTGACCATATAAACTAAAGTGCTATTTTGTTGTTTGGAAAGGCTGAGGAAGAGAATAAGAAACTAAATTCTCATCTTTGTCACCCAAGGAAAAATATTCAGGTCTTCCTGTGTCAATTGCACAAAACATTGCCTGAGGATGTAATATAAAGAGCAAAGTGGAAAGTCCCAGCAGTGTTGCAAAGACTGATATGATAGTTGTTGCTCCTGCTGCAGAACGCTGCTGTTGCACTTTGCAGCAATATTTTTAAAATTTTTTTTCCCCTCCACTTATTTAAGGCAAATGTCCTTTTAAGTAAAAAATAAGGTCTGTGAATAAAAGGAATTCAGGCCTTCTGTTAAAGTCTAGATTTAGTCTTAACTTCATTTATTTGATTTTAATTTGTTTTCTTGAGTAGAATGATCTTGTCTTTTTTTTTTTTTTATCCCTGATTATTTGACCACAGCTTCCTTGTCTTGAGAGAGTCCCAAAATGGAATTCCTGTGTCATTTGGAGCAAAAAGTCTTCTCAGGCAGTTATGCACCCCAAAAGCCAACAGGCAATGGGCATTTTATAAATATAGAAACACTGTGAATGAAAGCTGTCAGACTGTATTATGCATCCTGGCAATAACAGTTTCATTATTCTCAGATAACATCATTGTCTTTTTTTATTATTTTATTTTTAAGTGGCCAAATGAAGCTTTCCATCTTCCTGCTGTGGTTCATGCAGGTAAGGAAAAAGAAATGCAGTGAGTACAGAGTACAGGAACTGACCATGTATACCTTCTGCCTCCCCCTCCAATAGACCTTGCAGGGTCTCCTCTGGCTCTTCTCACAGTAAAAGAGAGGTTGAGAAGATATTTTACTTACAAATCAACGAGTTAAGACTCCGAGAACATCAGCATGGATGTTCAGAGGCTGGTCTGAGTTCTTTCCTCCCATCTAGGAGCTGGACTATAGACAACAGCTTCTTTCACTGGAGAATGAAGTTGAAGGAAAGTACTCAGAATGGTTTAGGGCCAAATTTGTAGAGGTCTTTAGAGCTCTCCATCCACCTTTAGTCACCTACTTCCCTTTATAAGTCTGATCTCAGTACCTACATAATAACTATATCGTGACGAGCTCCCAGGTCAGTTGTGCTTCTGACCATGTGGTTGTACGTTACCAAAAATCCTCTCATCTCTGCTTCTGAGAGAATCCCTGTAATGTCCTGATGGTACTGTGCACAGGTACTTGATACCAGCAATCATTTGCTTTATTGCTGCTGCTGTCCCGTGTTGAAGATAGTTTCTCTTTCTTGAAGACAGAAAATGTACAAAATTCCCTGCTTTGAAGGAAGGTGATTTTTGTGCTGTGAGACAAAGTTCCCAAGGGCTCAAGGTGAATATTTTCACTATAATCGGAATCTGCAGTTTTACAGACTTCACTCTTCCACACGTAAGTTCCTGGGCAGTATTACCTGTGTACTGTGTGTTTGACAGGAATACAAATAAATTGGAAGAACTACAATTATTCCTTCTTCTCCAGATAATTTCTACATAGAATAGTTCGGAAATGGGAAACGGAGAGAAAGCATTTAAATGATTTCACGTAGCTTGGTTTAGGGTATTCCTTTGTGATCATCTTAGATTTGTAACACCTCTATTTTATTTCAAATAAAATTGACTTCTGGATTATCATATTAACCAAAATTAAAGCAGAGAGAATAAAACTGAGTGAATTATTAATGTGTGCTCATGACATCCCTGCAGCATAAAAGTCTGATATTGCCACATGGACAAGATAATGTGAAATTGAAATCTGTATATGGCTTTTTGTCAAAGCTCTGTATAAAGGAACTCTTTAATTATATTAGCATTTCAACTCTTTTAGGATAGCAGATTTGGAGAGCCCAAAATAGCACAAACTTTAAACTAGCTTTTTTTTTTTTAGGTAATCCTTGTATTATTTTTACATTTTTATGCAGAGAAATTGTGGCGTACAAAATGTAGTATGTTCGATGTTTACCTATATTTTACCTCTATTGAGGGTTTCTTCTTTATTCCACGCTCTTAATTTCCTGGGTTTTGTACCTGTGAGGCCACTATGTACCTCTCTGGGTACCCAGGAGAGTTGTTGACCTGAGGAGGACTACAGTTTTCACTTTCCGCGGGGCTTGGAGATTACCGAATGCAAATCTATACCTCCAAAACACTTGCTGAGAATGGGGTAAATAGCAATTCTTTTTTTTTTTTTTTGCCCCCCACCCTATTGCATTATCTAAAGGCATGATCCATCTTCTGTTGATATCAATAGCAGCTCATACTGATTTTAATGGAAACAGATAATGTATCCATAGCAGGAAATGGGTCACATCTGAAGTAAGAGGGCAGGAAATTACTGGGGGGGGTGTAAAAGAGCAACCTGAAGATTACCATCTTTGCCTATGCAGGAGGTGAGAGGGCCCAGCTGGATGAAAGCAAGGCACTGCCCTTTGCTTTTGCCTTTTGAGCAAAGCACACAGCTGAGCCCCGACTCCTGCCTGAGCAGCAGCATGGACATAGCGGGGCTGCGCTTGCTCTTCTCCAGGAAAGCAGAGTGTGTAACGGTGACACCTGCCCAGGGAAGGGGGGGACATGGCTGCTTTTAATAGCAGCAGTTGCTTCCACTCTCAGGTGGCAGCAAAAGTGACTTTTGCTACCACTGAGGATGTGCACAAAAGAAGTTATTTTTCCTGGACTGCTGGCAAGTCTGAAACGGTTGTTGTTAGGAAAACTGACAAAACTTGCCTTTTAAAAAACAAACAAACCACAAAGTGCTGAACCAAAAGACCACCAAAAGTAAAATAAAAAAAAAAATAAAAAGAGAGAAAAAAGATTGTTTATATTCTGTCTTGTCCATCCGCCTACCAGTGCCCTACCTAGGATGGTTATACAGTGGCAGGTTTAGACTATGGATTTCATCAGTGGCACTCCTCGAAACCATATGGATTTGACTGAAAACTCTGGTCCCTCAATTTTTATTTACCAAGCTTTCCAGTTCACAGATTACACAGGTAATGATTTGCAATGAGGGCTAAGAAGTTCATACTCTTCTTGATGAGTCTGAAAGCTAAGAAGGGTGAGTAATAAAATGACCAAGGGAGTATCTCTATTTAATGACTCTTAAAAAAAAAAAAAAAAGAAAAAGGACTAATTGTGGTAACAAATGAAGAAATCCTACAGGGACCAGGAATTTCCATGTTTTCCCAAATATGAAGTTTCTCCTCATGTCTTTCTTTAAATATTGGGGGATTTTTTGAGGTATGCTACTTTTTCAAGAACGGGAAGTTCTGACCAAACAACTAAATCAGCTTAACATTTTCACGATCAGGAAGCATCTGCAGAGAAGTCACATGCTTCATAGTGATTCATTGACTTTAAGGTCGCGCAGAATCATTATGATCATTAAACTGACCTCACTGCTACACTCAGCTTCCAGTAGGCTTTTTTTAAATGTAGCTGGCTCACATTAACGGTGTTGACCGTTGACAAAGTTGTCAGTTTTCTTGGTAACCTGGTCCAATAACTAATTAAATCTATTTTAAAAAAATCTTATTTCTAGTGTCAGCTTTTGGCTTTTTTTCTGATTTTTGTCTGCTAAATTAAATGGCTTCATAATTTACTTATCTTTAGTGTACTTAACTGGTTCCTGACTTACTTAATGTGTTTTAACAAAATTAATAGATCGAACTTCCTACTTGGTCTGTCTCTAGACATTCTTGTAGTTTTTTAATAACCCCTCTGCAGTTTTTCCATGCCTTGTCATGGCGCGGACACGAGTACTGAAACACTGGTGTGCTAGAGGCAGCATCACTAGAACATTCCACAGAGGTGCTATCTCCGCCTTCTCTCCCCTTACTTGACATGCACCTCCTTGTCCATCAAAGGATCACAGAAGCCATGCCAACCAGAGAATCATACAGAGAATTCCTACCCATTTTGCTAAAATGCACACCATTTCTGTAAGATACTTCTTTCTACAAGAAAGAGATGGTCACTGGTAGTAAGTGGGATGGTTTCTGAGAGAGATGCATTCAGGCAACTGTCCTCCCGCTGGTGCAAAGGCAGTAGTACGGGGGTGGTTCTCTCCTGTCCGCCTGCTCCTCTGCCTTTGAGAACAGTTTTTCAGTTTCATAATGATTTTGCTGTGTGATCTTACTAGGGCACTGAAACCTTGTATTATTGAAAAATCTTCTGTAAAAAGGTACTAACACCTTTTTGAAGAGAGACTAACTGTGAGACTTAATTAAATGTTTGACAAGATGCTTTGAAAGCCTTCAGTAGAATCTACCTTAGTATAATTAATAAACAAGGTGGTTCAGATTCTCCTGCATCCTTAGACAATCTGTGGAAATTAATGAGGATTTTTGAAAGAAATTGATGAGGATTTTCTTGTAAAATGTCTCTGTCTTTGAATGCATAGCTTATTTTACTTTAAACAATTAGCTGCAACAGATTCCTCATTAAAATTGTATGAATAGGCCCTGCTGATACATAATGTCTCTCCAGTCTGTCTGCCTCGTACCTTGACTGTAGTGTGATCACTGATTTTTTTCAGACTGTTTGCCGATTCCATGTTGGATTTTTGTGAAGACAATTTAGGTTTCCTCCTTCTGCTTCAAACTCTTTTGTGTTCTTGATTTGATCTGTCTTTCTTATCTTTTTTTCTGACTGATATGACTCAGAATATAGGCAATATTTTTAATGTAAAGATTTTTCCAATGAGAAGAAATAATTGACTTGAATACGACTTTATCTTTTTTTAGATGCATCCCAATGCCATAATCCTTTTTTTGGCAGCCTATGTGCTGACATATCCACATTTTTGCCTCTCAATAATGGGGTAGCATTTGCATATATATTTCATATATTAGTTTTCTAATTCTTTCTTACTTCTCTGTGAATTATCAATTTTATGTGCCTTGAAATAATTAACTTGTTATATATACAGTAATTAGCTTTGTGAAGCGTCCGTATTCATTGAATTGCAGTATCTTTAAGGGAATGTACAGTTTACAGTACAAGCAGTTGTACACGGAGCAAAAGCATTACAAGCAACAGCCAAAAGGAAAACAGAAAAAAGATATGTTAGCTGCAGTAAGAGTCGTAAACACTTAGCAAACTAGTAAAGCAGTCTTTGAACTCAGAGGTACTAGCAGCTCAAATGAAATACATGAAAAAAAAAATCATCCCCAAAACCTTTTAAGACTGTTACAGAAAAGCAAGTAGGCAAGGTATCTCTAGGACAAAATAGGACATGATTATTTCTGAAATACATATGTGGCTGTCACAGTGCAGTTGCCTTTGCATCTCCTCTGGTCTCCCTGTAGCTGCTATCTGTCCCTGTCCCCACTGTCTGTTGGGAATGATCCCTGGCACAAGCTGTTCTCAGGATTGTGCCCTTGCAGTTTCGGAAACTGTGACTTGGCACAAGCCAGCAAGGGGCTGGGGAGCAAGCAAACAGTCAAGCAAATGGCTGACCAGCTGGCCAGTGCCTGAGCTCATTTCCTGAACCTATTTTAATGAGGAGCATAGATGAGACCACTGAGATCCACGACTCAGTGCCTGGATTGGTGAGTGCTGCTTAGCCGGAGCCTTTGCATCACAAAGTAACCGGTTACAGATGACTCGTCGCAATGCCTCTTCAAAAAGGACAGTTCACCACTTTTGTCCAGTGAGCACTCTGACTCTTGCTCTTAACGCGCAGAATTAGTAGAATTTAAAAAAAAACATCCCAAGAACCCCAAGACAAACAAACCCACCAAAAGTAGTTTCGCAAAATAAGTTCTGGACTTAATTCTTCCTTATTTCACACATGTGGTTTAATTCAAACTGGATTAGAGATGTGATTTCTTGGTCTCATTGAACTGACTGGAATTTTTGCTTTGAGCCTTTGTATATTAGGTTTTAAGGCAAAACACAGTGAAAACGGTGGTAGTTGGTGGATTCTATGGGTCTGAAATGAGCCCTTTTTCTTTCTTTTTTTTTTTAATACTCTAAGTGCTGTAATAAGTGACTTCTACAGATTAAATATTTGTGTTACAATAGAGCTCTTACTTTATCAGGACAGTAATTAATAATCCAGGATGAAATATTATAGTTTTTATGCTAGCAATTGGAGAGCAAAACCAGGATTTTAAGGGCGGGGGGGTGGACATTCATTTTTCGGTCCTGCTGTTCCTGTTGTTATGTGGCACCATGGGAATTAAAATCTAAAAAGTTGGCATATTTTCTCATAGGAAAAACAAGTTAACAGTTTTATCTTGGAATCCTTAAATAATCATACTTAATTCTGCAAAATATAATATATAACATGAAAGCTGTAACTATTCTTTGTGCAATCTAGCCAGTCTCAATTTGTTTCTTGTGTGATAGCCCAACAAGTTAATCGCATTTCCTCTCTACATCTGAGTCGAAATATCGCACATTCTCCAGTAGCTGGAAACTGGCCTCAGTGAAATCTGCATCGCTTCTTAGCAATAACTTCCAATAATTCTGAACTGAGCTCACGTATGTTCTGTAGAAGTTCCCTTATTGTTATAGTTTTAGAGCTTTCATATCTGCTAACGACACACAAGATCTAAGCATCTTCTGGTAGTTTTCCTTATAACTTGAACCCCAGATTATCATACTAAAAGACTTACTAGCAATACAGCGGAGGTGTTTGTAGACAATTTAGCAGCAATAGCAGAACAGCAACTTTCCCACAGAGTGAAAAAACGGTATTTGAAGACTCTGGCAACATTCAACATTACATCTTCTCATTTATTTTTTAAACTTAATGTACTCTCTTCAGGGTCAAATTTTGTAGTTCTTTCACATGTAAAGCTGTCTTTGATCTGGAAAGATGAATAATAGTTGCAAAATACCTTCACCTCTGATTTCCTTGGCTTCAGTTCTCCTAATTTTTTCTCTCATTCCTTTCTACCTTGCCATTCCCAAAAGTTGTTTCATCATGTGTTATCATCAGGTGCCTTTTTAAGGCATATGCTTATCTGCAAAGCACAACTATAAAATGTTATGACTGTATTTACAAGTCAGTAATTACCTCACGGTCAAGACTAACCACATCCAGGTTTGTACATAACTTTTTGTCGTTGCATAATATGGAGATACTGGAGGATAGAAATATGAAAAAACAAACAAACAAAAAAAGATCAAAGAGCTGTGGGAGAAAGATTTAATCTCCTCTGGAAAGCATTTAGGCACAAACACATTGCTGGGAAACTGAGCATCCCAGTGAGAACAAGACAGTGCAGTGAGGAGGGAAGGTCTTGCCCTGGTTCCCATTTCTCAGCGAGCCTGAGTAAGGAAGGGACAGTTGATCAGGGAATGGGTAACTGCACCAACCACCCGAAAATGCTGCAGGGTATCTCATGCTCGGAGAAGTTTCCAGGGAAGTTGTAGCATGGCCAGAATTACAGTCTGGCCCTGAGTCTTGCTTTTTTTTCCTGGAGATTACAAAATTATATAGGCCTTACATAGGTCTCTGTTCTGTTAATTAACAGTTTTATTTTACGTCTGAGAGACCACGGACTGGCAGAACTTCTGAACTCACTTCCATTTATGCAGAAACATACTGCTATTTCAGATTAATGATGCAGAAGTAGTAATTATGTTTTTATAATGTTTTTTGGTGAGATATCATCTTGCTGTCAAAGTAAAGATACAGATAGAAACAAGACGGTGACTGGCATATAATTTCTTAAACAAAGGGCACGGTACTCCTCAGGTTACTGCAACCTCTGCTGTTTTTTACCAAGAATATCCTTTGTTCATAATTAATTCCGCTTGGGGTTTTTATGTTTTGTTTTTCCCAAGAGATTACTTTCTTCTGTAAATGCACTGAAAAATCCTTTAACATTTATTTAGGACATAAAAATATATACAATATATTAGTAGCAGACTTCTTACCTACGTGCTACCCTGCTGATGTTCACTAAGGTAAAATGGGCAAAGCTGGATAACCAGTACAAAAATACTTCTACTATTATTCATTTGGATTGAAAATTTAATTCAAGTTGACTTTGTTTAACTCCTGCAAACATTTGGAAATTATGTTTTAATCACTCAAAGGTTTGCAGAATGTGAACTTCAAATATACACATTTGAAATGTTCAGGTGCTTGGACAGTATTTAAGTTATATAGAATGCAGAAATGCTTGTCACCATGGGATTACTAAATTGCTGTGCTAGAGCAAAAATACAAAACTAATTAAATAAATGCAGTCAATACTTGACAGCACCTTGTACACCAAGGGTGATGAATGTGCACAACTATTACTTAGTGTGCACCTAAGGAGAGAAATATAAGTGCAAATTCTACAACCAAGAAGGAGGTCCTTCTGTATGCTACCCCTAGAAATGATACACCAGGCAAGGAAAACAGGGAGAAGGGCCTATAGACTGTAACAAGAACAATTACAGAATAGTAAAAATACCTAGATTTCCTAGTTGTCCACTTCCAGGATTTTAAAATGTTTGATTGCAAGAAAAATGCAAAAAATCTTTGTCAGATTGGTGTTCATTTTTGAAGAGAAATATGTGACATTAATGACATACCATTAAATTCCACTTAAGCTTTGTATACACTACTAAGGAGTGTTGTGAAGTAGGAGGAAATCTAATGAATGAAGCTATGATGCTGAGAACCCTTTGTCCAGACTGTACATATTTCATGAATTTAACTTCACTCTTCAGTTTTACCCTAGTCTGGTCCTGTGAGTTGAGCAACAGTTAAGAGCTGGAGTGCACTTAAGTGTGAACATGGACCACATCTGCTGCTTTAATGTCACTTGGTAAGAATCCAGTTCATGTGCTCTGCAATTACTCCGCAGTGTGAACAAAGCATAGTGGGTTGGTACAATTAATTTTGCTTGGAAAGTGCACCTGAGCCAAACTAAAGTGGCAACATAAATGCACACTTTCATTCTTAGCACTCTTTCCTAGTTTGCTGATGATCCTGCACTTGAAATTAAAAAAAAAAAAAAAAGAAGAAAAAACTTACAGCAAACTTTTGATCTGCTTGATATACAATAAAATCACACTTATTTTGATTGATTTAGTAAGGTGGGAACAGCTGAGAAACAGGAAGCTTGTTTTGAACATTCTAAACAATCGATCAATCAATTTGCTTGGCACAATGTGAATTCATTTACTTAAACTAAATGACAAGCTTGTGAGAGGTGTTTTGTCTGAGATGTTTTGTACCAGTGAGTCCAGATGAAACTGATGAAATCTGTGGGTGGCCAACATCTGTCTCCATACTTACCATCCCCACCACACAGTATGTCTCAATACCTGGGTGGAAAGCAGCCTCCTACCTCTGTCAGGTCACAATTCTTTCTGTTGCAACAGAATTTAAGCAAATGGGATGCTTCGGTGGCTCAGCTGCCTTAACTTACTTTTCCTCTTAGCCTTCCTAGAACTTGGTAGAGGTGATGATTCTGCTTGGTCATAGAGCTCCTGTCCAAAGGTGTCCTGTTGCTGCTTTGGAGGCTCCTGTGGGAGGAGCCATGGTGATAGGAAGGAACTGGTGGCCCTCTTGACACAGGAGCTGTGAGGTTTGCTTTCTCTTTCACTATGGAATTGTATTCATCTTACATTCAGAGCATGGCTACCAGGAGCTTCATTGACATTTCAAACCTCCAATCAAAGTAGGGAAAACAATGATGTACTTATTAAAAAGCATTTTAGGAAAAGCGATTATTCCTATTGATTAATAGACAATTTTAACCTACTCAAGGTACAGGCCATTATTTATTGATCCATGGGCATCTGAAACAATTTCACACTGATTAATTGTTTTGGTATTTTAATTATATCTTTTGCTTTGTCTATGAATTGGTAGCTATCAAATTCTAGGAGCTTTTAGAGAGTAAATATTTTTTCTATGACAATAACAATTTTTCATAATATCACAACTAAATTGCAGCCTTTTCAAACTCTTAAGTTACTAAAACATAGAAACCATTTTGCCACTGCCAGATGAAATGCAAATGCCCATCATTTGTTGGGCAACTGCTAAACAATACTTGCCTACTGTTTATTGGTGATGAGAAATTTCACTAGGAAATTTGCAGTCTCTGCAGCAAGACTCTAATGAGATAGCAAGAAAATGCAGTCCTCTGTGAAAAAGCTCTGCTTCTTTTCCTTTTTATTTTGTTAGTCCATTTATTGTAGTATTTGAATCACTTAGTGGGCTAACACGTTAATTTTGAATTCATTGCCTGCCACAAGCTTCGCTGAAGTTTACAAACCTCAGAATAGTCAATTCTTAATTACTTGGAAGACCAACAGCCTCCATGAAAGTGTAGCAAAATGTAATTTTCCAAACCACAGCATTTTTACTAATGATATTCTATAGAAAAAATAAATATACTTAATCTAGAGTCCTGTGTTGTGTTGACAGAAAGTGAGTGGATGAAGAGGGCATAATAAGTTGTGTAACCTCATTCAAGCAGCAGGTCATAATCTTCTTCTAGCTCTGGAGAGCGTGATAGAGAATGGGACTGATAATACGCATTGTCTTTCATTTAACTATTTCTCCAAGTTACTGCCATCTGTTGGTAATGACCACTTAATATGTCATCCAGTATTGGTCAACAAGGCAGGCTGGTTTTGGGGTACCCTTCAAATTTCACTCATAGAATGCATCTAGGAGAATCCTTTCTGCCTCCGTTTAATGTTTTGCCCTGAACCACTTCATGCATGGGGAAAAAGGTTCCTTGCTTGAGTTGTATTTATATACTAAAACTTATAATTAGGGGAAATTGAGAATAATTACAATATTTGTCACTTTCACAGTTAAAGGATTAGTTCTTCTGGAAACTCTAAGCGTTTATGGAGAGCCAAGACATAAGTAAGTGGAATATTGCTGTAGCTACTGTTTCAGTTATCAAGCAACTGTATGAACACTGGATTTGAAGATCTCTTCTCTGACTAATTTAGTAACTTATTTGTCCTTGGAGGTCTTGTAGTTTCCTGTCAGTAAAAAAAACACTGTTTCATCTAAATCTATGCCGAAGGCATAGCACTACATTCGGAATTGTTCTAGGATTTGAACTCTTTGGTGATTTTAATTCCTTTAGTTCAGAAAACCAAATGAATAAGGTTATATGTTTAAGAATTCATCTTGGCTCCTGGAATGATGAATCTGCTATCTCTGCCCTGTATATGCAATTCCTCTCTGAAGTCACTCTGGACCTCTCAAACTCATTTTTTTAGAAGGGCTTGACTGCAATTCATTTGCTTGGTTTCAGCTGAATTTTGTTAAAGTTGAAATTCAGAGATTCATGTGGATAGCTATATGGATGCATTTCAGCACTGAATCTCTCTGATGTAATTTTTCCATTATTTATCATCTTTGGAAACATTGTATTTCAGTAACAGCTTTTCTGACTTGTTTCCAATCTGTGTTTTCATTCAGCTGTGTGTAGTATGGTCACTGTTTAAAACCACAAAAATCGACATAGTTTCTCCTCTACATACAAGAGTTCAGTTAATGCAAAGGAAACCAGTACAGTTAGAACAATAGAAGTCATGAACTATACAACTGCACAGTGTGAGGTAATCCTGAGTATCCAGGTACTTTGATTTCCTGTGATGCAGGCATATTAGCTGTGTTGGTCTTTCAAGAAAAAAAAAATCCAGATTGCATTATATTATTTTGCATAACGGGGAGAAAACCCACAAGTGCTGTGACTCACAGCACTCGGATGGTTCTCCATTTCCAATATTCCTGGAGCTCCGTATGTCTCTGGATGGCACTCTTTACCTATGTTCCTACTGAAATGATTAGCTCCTGTAAATATCAGGTCTTGTTAAGTGATCAGCCAGAATGCAAGAGCTCTTGGCAGCTCAAATCAAACAGAATTAAATCTAAAATGGTCACTATCAAGAAATTTGCATTAGAAGAAAACAAAATAGATATAGTACAAGATTATATTATTATAATAATCAAGAGAAATCAGACATGGAGAAAAAGGTGGGAAATCATAAAAAATTATCATCAATCAAAAAATGAAGAACAGCTATTGGAAGTAACTAGTTCAAATTTAGCTTGAGGACGAAATTTTATACTGACTGGAAAATCTTTATCTGCATCATCATTTTTTGACAGTCTGGTATAATAAGCTGGTAATTAAACTACAGGAAAGGTAGCAGTTACAAGGATGTTAATAGCCATGTAGCAATTCCAAGCTTTGACTGCATATTTGTATTAGAATACTCTTTTCCTGCAAAGGTGCGTTTCTTCATTTTGAAGGTTATGAATTGGTAAAGGGAAGCTGTGCTTAGCCTTTGACAAATAAATAGAAGCTACCTAAGTATCAGTTTAGAATGACTCATGTTTGTTATAAATATAATGGGACAGCCTCATAGGCTTTAGGCTACTTTGCACTAATTTAGAGTCTGACACTTTGTTCTAGAACTTCAGGAAGTATTAAGAAAATATACAGAAACTAGAAGAAGGCCGGAATAGCAAGTATGCATTAATTAAAAAGTTAATATGTAAAATATTGAGGGTGAATAAACTAAGTGTTCATTTAAAAGTTCCAGAACATGGGAAAAGGCGTGAAAACTGAAAAAGTTCTAATAAAAGCAAAGGATGTGAAAAACAGATCCTATAGAAATTTTGTGCTGCAGTCTGATGGGAGCTAGAGTGTCCCCATCAAGGCCACTCAGAATGGATAGAAATACTGTAATTTTTCTCTTCAATACTGTTAAAAATTTGTCAACTTGCATTTTTAGTTTGGCTTCGAAGATCACTTTGGATATTTATTGTTCTTCCCCCCCCCCACATTAATATAGTCATATTCATGTCCCTACATGGATTCACATCTTCCCTAAAGTCTATACAAAGCTGAAAGGAGAAGGTAATTAATTAATATGAGCTATAAACCTAGCAATGGGGTACCAACTTACATCTCTAACCTTACTATGCTGTTTACAGAATGTAGGTCCTGTGAAATGGAACTTAGCAGAAGATGAGTTTGTTTGAAGGCAGGTAATATGAGAGAGAAGAAATTTTTAGGAAGAAGAAATAAACACTTTGAAGAGTTAAAGAATTTGCCTGCTCTGCCTTCAGGCGATGGCATTTGCTTCCAAGAGCTAAGTCTGCTGTAGTTCTGGTGGCATATTGATGTTCTCATTTCCTTTGGATATTTCAAGTTCTCTAAAGTGCTACCATCCATGTTCAGCAAGCATGAAGTCCATCCCACGAAGAGCTGACATAGTGTTCCAGAAGGCTACGTTTTTGCCTCTCTGAGTATAGAAAAAATGGTCACAAAGCCCTAGTTCAGCAGGTTGTACAGCAGCACCAATTTCATGATCTAATAATCTGAAGAGAGCATTATACACTTGTGCTAGGCACCCTACATTAACTTTTCATTCTCCGTTTGATGCAAGTCACAGTGCGGATGCTGATCTATCACCTTTCTAATGGGGTAAGACTACACTGTTTCACGTGGTGATTTAGGTCCTGTGGCCCACTCTGGCAGCTTTGATCATGCAGTATCTTATTAGTAGCCAAATGAAGAGTGGTTTATTGCTTCTAGGGCTCAATTGCTAATGCGGAATAGGAGAGATGAGAAGGGTTATTACCTTTTTAATAGAAGGAATGTCACTAAAAACATTCTCACAAAAGAAATAGGGGAGAATCCTGTGTATTTTGGAATCATGTTTTTATGATTCATTAACTTTTCCATTGAAATCTTTCTCAAAAGAATAAAAGAAGTGTGGGGAGAAAAGAAGCCAAAGGTAAAACATAGCAGCTTACCCAAAACCACAAGCCAACAGTTTAAATGCAAATGTAAGATTGCATTGCCTATACTTTTAGAACAGGAAGTAATTTACGGTGAATAGATGTGGGAAGCTTCAAGTGTAGTTATGCTGGAGGCATTAATCTCTCTATTTGGCTAGCCAGAACCTGAAACAGGACACTTCATTGTGGCTTACACCTGTTGGTTTTGATACCTTTGGAAAAAAGCATCAAAAACTAATTCAAAGACAGACTTCAAAAAATGAAAAAAATATTTGTTTGCTGTGTTCCTGGTTTAAGTTTGTTGAAATTACGTCTTGTCTATAGGCAAAATACTTGCTCAGTGTTCTGTGTGTTGATTTTAACTATAACTCTCCCAATTCAGATCCAATGTCAAGTTTGAAACTCTGTGCTACATTCATTAAAAATTTGCAGATTTGCAAATTTCCTTGTACTTTGTTGACAATCTCATTAATTCTATGAAAAAAAAATCTCTGCTTCCGAATTCTATTTTAATTACATAAAATAACATCTTGAATGAAAGATCCAAACCAGATAACACAAAATAAGGATAACAGTACTCTGTAATTCATCTCACCACTGAAAATGAAAAGGCACCTAGCAGGTGTTATTTCATTGATAAACATTAAAATAGAGTGAGAATCTTATTTTCATTAAAAGGAAAACAATAAAAAGACTAAGACAGAGTTAAGCGCTCCACTGTGGATTCCATCAGTTGATTACCTGAATAGCGTTGCTTTCTTTATCTTTTTAGAGATTCAACATACTGTTGCCCATAAAATCATTGTGTCTGTGAACATGGCAGAGTACAATTTGCAACTAAAATTTTATGGGGAAGTTATGTAGGTGGTATCTAATCAGCCAGGAAGGAATTCGGGTAGAAGATCCCTACTCTTGCAAGAAGTACTGCAGGATTGTTAAAGAGAATGTGCTGTCAAGACTTGTTACAGAATTTATTGCAAAGCACACCCAGGAGCACGACTGCAATAGGACGTTAGCTCAGACCTGAGTCATATCTCCTACTGAATTACCATCTTCATTTTCTGCCAGACACAAGTCTTTTATACAGGTGTCCATCAAAGGGCTGTTTTGATGTGATCAAGTGAGATTAACTTAACATGTAACATGATTTTAGTTGGTGATCTCCTGCTATAAAAGCCAAGCAAGGTTCATAATATGTTTAAATGAAATATTGATATTGAAATAACAATTAAAAGCATGTGCCTCTTATGGAGCCCAAAATAAGATTGAGGTCTCTTGCAATTTAAGAGCATGACAAAAGCAGTGAGTTTAAAAGCAGAGGGTTCCAGCATTAAGGCTTTGAATATCAGAGCTGAGGAACTAGTTGCGTGTTTTCCATTATACTGATTAGAAAATGCAGGGTTACATATACTTTCAGAGTTCCAGTCCGCATTCTTAAATAGGAATTACAACATTATACACAAATTATAAGGGAAAATGCAATAAACTGTCAGCAGCATTAATTTCCAACATTTTAGCTATTTGGCTTTGGTTGGCTTCTTAATGCTATTTAAACAAATACAATTCTTTCCCCACTTTCCATGTGATTCTTCCTGCTGCAAAAGAGCCTTTTGTTTAAAAAAATTCCCAAAGATTACAGAAAACATGTATTTATTATTCAGATGGTTCATTTATTAGGAATAAATTATTTAAGCATATTTTCTTCTGTTTAACACATTAGCAGTTGTGGCACATATAGAAAGTAATGTTTGTATTTATACTCATTTCTCAGGCTGTTTGTTCTATTCTACTTGATGACCACCTTACTTACTTATTAAAAGCTCCTGACCTGAATAAGTCTCTGGAGAAATGCTTGCCAACTTCTAGAGAAGCAACGGAACCTCCAGTAGCAGTAGCAAAATGCTACATCATTCCATTCAGGTCCTCTAACATTCAAGGCAAGTTTAAACCCATGGAGCAAAAAAGCAAATAATCAGGAAGGCCCTAGGCCTAGTTCAAGCTTGTAATGAAACATAAATTACATCAGTGTTATTACTGCTGCATTTGGCACACAAAATCCCCATTCCTTTATATGACTAGCAAAACCAGATTTTACTTCCATTCTACCAAAAAAGCGGATACTTATTTCTGTACTCTTTGATTGTTGGTGTATCATGCTCTATAATGCTATCTTTTAAATCTATTTTCTTCTTTAAAATGTCATATATGCTCTTTTCCCTTTCATTTTCCCCAACAGGAAAACATATTGCCATTTTCTTTGGTAATACATAAACTTCTTCTAAATCTAATCAAATCTAGATTCCTAGATTTAGTTAGTTATTTTTAAGTTTACATTAAGTTTACCATTGTTTGAATCATGGCTTTAGGCAGACAGTCAGATTATGTGCTTCCTATTTTTGGTGTTATGCAAACATGTCCTAAAATCAAGCAATAAAGATCCTATAACAAATGCTACAATGGGGTTTGCTATACGATCCGAATTATGTATATTTAGGTACTGAAATCTTTTGTATGGGTGACAAAGTGACCTTTATAATGTTGAAAAAGAAACTTCTTTCATGATTTCCTTTATTTTTGATCCTTAAGGTTTTTTTTTAATTAATGGAGTCTAATATCCTTAACAATAGAGTAATAACGCCTTTTACCTGAATATTACGGCTCAACTATCTCTTCTTTGTTACTTAGAAAAACTGATATTCACCATGATATTAATAATTTTTATTCAGAAAATACGATCATCATGATAGTTAAAACTCCCAGGTAAATATCCTGATATATCATGAGGTAGGATTGACCATGACCTTGGAGCTACCCTGATTTCTTCAGCAAACTGTCTGTCAGGGTTAAATCCTCTCCTCCAGCAGTATCTTGAATTTACACTGGGGAAATTATGATAAAAAATAATCTTTACATCTCTAGACTCAAATGGATCTTTCTGATTGACTGCCTCTGACGCCAGGTCCATGTCAATAATTCTCAGTGAATGCATGCTATGACCTTTTCCCCCTTGTTTTAGAATTTCTATTTTACAAGACCAATAAAACATGTCAGAACAAACTGGTAGTTCTAGACACGGGAATGGATGGATCTCAGGTCAGAGGTAATCCTTCAGCAATGTCCTGTTTGGGACTAAATAATACATTTCCCCACTGTAATGGTTCTGTCACAAAATGTATATAAGCAAAAATTGAAAGATACACCCCTTCAATTACACAGTGATTAAACAGAGAAAGAGTAAAATGAGTAAAGGATTTTCAGCTTGCTTTCTTAAGCCCTGATAAAGGCTGTAGAAGTTAATGGACACACCTGGTTGCAAAGCAGCATAAAATATAAGACTTAATGGCAATTATTTACTTTAAATTTCTGCATAGTGATCAGTCATCATTATTGTTCATAAATGTTTATATCCATCTACATCCATCGCCTGTATAAGACACCACCAGAAGACTGTAGAATACCCAGGCTGTCATGTCCATAAACAAATACACTCAGGTAGAAAGGAGAACAGTTGTTGATTAAGGTAGTGGAGCTGAAATTAGTTTTTGATTCTGTCACCAGTATAATATTGTCTATCAGTGAAGTCTCTTCCTCTTTTGTACTTCAGCTCCCTGCCTGTGGAATGGGGTAACATTTGTCCCTTTTCATTTCTGTTATCTGTCTTATTTATTTAGACTATAAGCTGGCTGAGAAGAGAGATGTGTCTTCCTGTGCAGCATCTACCTTGCGAACCTGCTCTCTAGAAACCACCACCAAATCAGTTGTATTATGGACTGTTAATAATAGGCTAATACTTAAAATTGGAAAATATTGCTTTTTAGCTTCCTCAGATTCTTGCTAATTCAGTGTATGAAAATGCCCTTCTCTGAATTATGTTGCTGTGTTTATATATATGCTATTGCAATGTGTTAGTCCATGGGTCATATTTCTAAACTTTCAGAAAGTGGGGATGTTGCATTGTGGACTTCTGATGCTGCTTGCCACATATCTTTTTTTTTTTTAAATTAGCAAACTAAAACCCTATAGATTTCAGAGTTCCTTTTACGCCATTGTAGTCTGTCAGTCTGACCGCTATTAATGTGGACAATTTTGGCCAGGACCACGTGGTTTTAATGTAACTTCCATGCATATTGATAGTTAAATCTCTCTGCACTATATTTAAGATTTGCCTCCAGGTGATGGATGCTTGGGCACTGAGCACAGCAGTGCACCTTTAGGAAAATCAGCTGCAGTGTCCACGGCTGGTTTCACAAGGCAGGTAGTGGTGTGCTCCCAGCTGGGCATCGAGAAGCACAGTCAAGCCTTGTATCATATACTGAAAGGGCTTTTGAGCTGTTTGCAGGAAATCTTTACTGTCATACATAACAAACATTGTTTTGGAACATTCAACACTTAGGGGATGGAGGAGTTTTCTCCTGAGTAACAGAAGTGACTTACAATAACTGAATTCCTCCTCAAAAAATATTTTTCTGTAGAAAAATGAAGAACAACTAAATACTGGCAAAAATGATTTTTTCTGTGCATGTTTTCTGGTATGCCAAATTATTTTACTGATGATTTTCCCTAATTTTTCTTTATGCCTGTTCCATTCCACTTCACAATAGAGGTTACAGGAAAGCAGATTCCATAACTAATTAGATGAGGAACTGAAAATAGCATTAGAAGTTTGTCTCAACCAATATAACTTGAATTTTTTTTTTTTTTGTCTGGATGAAGTGGAACGGTAAATGTGTATTTCCAGCCTCCTCCTTTAGCAGATGAAGTGTTACATCTTAGGTTTGGAAAAGGGCTTGGGTTCTTGTCTCTGTGTCCCATCCCACTTTTCCTCGGTGTGTGGTTAGGAGGAGGAGGAGCGAATCTTGCATTCCCTCTACTCAAAGTCATGTGTTTGATGAGTCATGCGTCTAGCAATGCATACAGAGAAAGATAATGAAAAGGAATAACAGTCAGGACCCAAACCCAAATGATTTTACTCAATGACTGTGATGTCTTCTGTCTAAGTGTTACAGGGGGTGATGTAGGATGGATCCTAGTCTTGCTCTTTGGCACCCAGTATTCAACTAACACCCCTACCATCTCATTAGAGCAGCCTGAGCTTGCTTTTTCTCAGAATGACAACCCTCACAAAGTCAAGTGATTAACAAGCATATGTTAGAGTTGTGATTCCGTTGTGAGTACTTGCTTTCCAGAGTTAGGCGGCTTTGATGAGCAATTTATGGGATAGAGCACAAATAAGACAATGGTTGAAGCAGGGAGGGGACTCTGCAGTAATTCCTTGTAGCTCTCGCAGCTCTTGTGTAGCTAATGTGTTACAGCTGGTATAGTTTAGACTCTTACAGTGGGTGTCCTCATGTTTGCAGGTGCTTTCCTTCCAGAATATCTCAGATATCTGCAGCCCTGAATGAGAGTCCCACCTGGGCATAGTTTCTGAGCCCACAGCACACGGGTTTCCTTGGCCCTGCAGCTCCGTCCCACAGCGCTCCTGCACCACTCCCAGCCTCGCCAATGCCATCTCCATCCCTAAGGTTTGAAGTCTTGTCCATTTCTCTGCTTTACCAAAACCTTTGCAGTCTGTCCTCTTCCACCAACAAAATCATTCCATGTTCTCTTCCCAAGCTGTCTTCCCACCTCGGCTTTCTCCTCCAAAATTGAACTGAAGTGTTACTTGATCTTTTCTGGCCTGTTCCTCTCTTCCAGCCACCGCCCCCGTGTCCCCTGCCCTTGGAATCCATCTC